>JAHRHZ010000077.1:4274377-4306526 GCA_024137785.1 Ginglymostoma cirratum | reverse complement strand
CTCCCTATTTATTTCAGAACTGTCTTCCCCTCCCCCATTTCTGATGAAGGGTCTCGGTCCGAAACGTCAAGCTTTCCCGCTCCTATTATGCTGCTTGGCCTGCTGTGTTCATCCAGCCCCACACCTTGTTATCTCGGGTTAGAATCTCGACTTTTTTGTTTTATGAATCTCTGCCATTCCAGATTCAAGATCAGTACTTTAAGCGCTCTATTTTAGAGGCAATTTTGGGCCCAGTTTTACAGTCATCCAGTTCACATAACTCCCTTTCTCCCCAAACCCAAAACTCAGTATCATTGGAGAATTGTCTGATAAATCCCCTGGATTTGATGGGATGCATTTTAGGATATTAAAGAAAGTAGCTGCTGTGATAGTCAGAGATAGTGGTCACACTGTGGTAGTAATCTTTGAAGAATCCCTAGATTTTGGAAAAGTCCCAGAGGATGGAAAACTGCCAAATCAAAACTTTTATTCAAAATGGTGCAACAAAAAACACAGGTATCCATAGGTTAGTTAGCTTAATACCTGACATTGGGAAAATGTTCAAGTCCATGTTCAAGTAATAATAGATCATTTAGAAATGCATGGCTACATGAAGGAGAAATCATGCTTAATAAATTTATTAGAATTCTTTGAAAAGGCAACAAACAGGATAAAGGGGAAGTAGTAAACGTAATTCTGTTGGATTTCCAGAAGGTGTTTTAGAGAGTACTACACATTAGGTTATTTAATAAGACAACAGCCCATTGTGTTGGAAGTAGTATATTAACACAGGTAGAGGATTGGCTATGAATAGAAGATAGAGACATGGATTAGGAAGCATTTCAAGTTGACAACCTACAGCATGTCATGCCACAAGGATCAGTGCTGAGGCTGCAATTATTTGCAATATGTCCTCATGACTTGGAGGATGAAAGTGAATGTGTTGTACCTAAGTTTGTGAACGGCACAGAAATAGTTGGGAAGACAGTGATGATGATGATGACACAATGGGCAGAATCTTCATGTGGTATAATAACATGTGCTGCAGTGAGATGTGGAATAATCGGGCAATGAGTCTGGCAGGACCAGCTCAACATTAGGAACAGCCCATGCCAATTTTTTTCTACTTTTCACAAGAGTATTTGGTGAGATTGTCACTAGACAGTGTTCAGTTGCCAAGCTTAGATCACAAATCAAGGGCTACGAGGAGAGTGCGGGTAAGTAGAGTTGAAATGCCCATCAGCCATGATTAAATGGCGGAGTGGACTCAATGGGCCGAATGGCCTTAATTCCACTCCTATGTCTTATGGTCTTACACGGAATACAGGGAGAGCTAGCTATTTGGATACAGAACTGGCTTGAAGATAGGAGATAGAGGGTGGTGATGGAGGGTTGTTTTTCAGACTGGAGGCCTGTGACCAAAGGGGTGCTGAAAGGATCAGTGCTGTTGTCCACTGCTTTATGTCATTTATGTAAATAATTTGGATATGAACGTCGAATGCATGGTTAGTATGTTTGCTGATGACACCAAAATTGGTGTTGTAGTGGACAGTGAAGAAGGTTACCTCAGAGTATAACAGGGCCTTGATCAAACTGGCTGATTGGCTGAGGAGTGGCAGATGGTAGTTAATTTAGATAAATGTGAGGTGCTGCGCTTTGGAAAGGCAAATCAAGGCAGGTTTCATACACTTCATGGTAAGGTCCTGGGGAGTCTTGCTGAGCAAATGAGACCTCAGAGTGCAGGTTCACAGTTTCTTGAAAGTGGAGTTACAGGTTGACAGGATATTGAAGAAGGTATTTGGTATGCTTACCTTTATTGGTCAGTGCATCGAGTATAAGAGTTGGGAGGTCATGTTGCAGCTGTACAGGACAGTGGTTAGGCCATTTTTGGAATACTGTGTTCAATTCTGGTCTCTTTGCTATGGGAAGGATGTGGTGAAACTTGAACGGGCTCAGAAAAGGTTTACAAGGAAGTTCCCAGGGTTGGTGCGTTTGAGCTATAGGGAGAGGCTGAATAGGTTGGGGCTATTTTCCCTGGAGCGAGTGACTTTATAGAGGTTTGTAAAATCATGGAGGGCATGGATAGGGTGAATAGCCAAGATCTTTGTCCCAGGGTAGGAGAGTCCAAAACTAGAGGGCATAGGTTTAAGTGAGAGGGGAAAGATTTAAAACGGATCTAAGGGGCAACTTTTCCACACAGAGGGTAGAGCATGTATGGAATGAGCTGCCAGAGGACATGGCGGAGACTAGTACAATTACAACATTTAAAAGGCATCTGGATGGGTACATGAACAGGAAGGGTTTAGAGGGATATGGACCAAATGCTGGCAATGGGACTAGATTAATTTAGTATATCTGATCAGCGTGGACGGGTTGGACCAAAGTGTCTGTTTCCGTGCTGTTCAGTTCTATGACTCTATGAGTCTATGACAGTCATTATTGGGTGTTAGAAGACTCACCAAAAACTCAACTTGCCACATTAATATTCAGTCTCCCCTCGTACCAAACATGCTCAACACTGGAAAAACTCAACAAGAAATCCAGAACAAGTACCTGGTGAATTCAGCTCAATGCTTGCTCTGATCGACTTCCACGTTGGATACCAGGCACTAACATCTCAGGGCACACTCCATGGGCACTGGCTACATGCTCCTCAAATCCACAGACGAATCTGATATGTGCCAGCTTCCAAGTTCTATTGTGATACGTCTCTAATCCACTAAGGGACACTTCTGCACAACAATTCTCCACTTTGAGTTGCACGAGTAACTATCATCGCAACGTTGCTGCAAAGGCACTTGTGCTCAGGCCACATACCCAGATTCTGGACTTGACCATGCTACATAACAAAATCTTTGCTTGCTCTCACAGCGCTCATACACTCTGAGTCTACTTGATTGCTCACAAAATCCCTACCTTGCATTTGTGCGTTTGCCCCATCAGCTAAAGACACTAGGCTCATATTACTCCTTTAATATCAAACAACTACTGAGGATGCTGGAGATCTGAAATACATCAATATAGTAGTAATATGAAACTCACTGAATCAGAAATTGCTAGGGAAACTCAGCCGTCTGGTAGCATCTGTGAAGACAGAGCAGAGTTAACGTTTCGAGTCCAGTGACTCAAAAGTGATTCTGAAGGAGGGTCACTGGACTCAAAATGTTAAGTTTTCTCTGCACAGATGCTGCCAGACCTGCTGAGTTTCTCCAGCAATTTCTCATTCACCTAGAGTGAGAAGGAGGTTGATATTATGTATTACCAGAGATGAAAGCATGTGGCACAGTTGTTACCTTTGGTGAAGGTGGGGAGATGTCCAAAGTGAGTAAGTAAGCAATACAGAAGACAAGCAGTGTTAGTGTTGTCAGGAGCTGCAGTGGGTGACACTGAGTCAAGAAGATGTTACAGGCAAAAGGGGGAGTGGCAAAGCATGAGCTCTGAGGTGGATACAATAACAGGGATACAGTGAGTGAGGAAAGAAGATGGTGCCATCTCAGCAGAGTTGCAGTAAGACGTCCCTACTCTTATACTCCAACACACTTGAAATAAAGGCTAACATTCCATTAACCTTCCTGATTTACCTGTTGCACCTCTGAGCTACCTATCTGTGTTTCATGCACAAATACCCCCAAGTTCTCCTGTTTTGCTGCTTTCTACAGTTTTTCTCCGTTTAAATAATAATACTCTGTTCCTTTGTTTTCCCTCCCAAGCTGAACAATTTCAAATTTGCCCACATTATACTCCATTTGCCAACTTTTTTACCCACCTACTTAACCTATCAATAGCTCTCTGCAAACTATTTATATTCCTCTTGCAAATTGCCTTTCTATTTTTGTGTCCATCTGAAAATTTGACAATAGTGCTTTCTCTTCTGTCCTTCAAGTGATTAACATATGTAGTGAATAGGTTATTGTCCCAGCACTGATCGCTGGGGAACCCCACTGGTCACAAGGTCACCAACTTGAAAAAGAATCCCTCATCCTCACTTGCTGTTTCCTGCCCATTAGTTAACTCTCTATCCATGCCAATATACTACCTTCAACACCATGACCTCATATGACATAACCTTTTGTGAGACACCTTGTCGAATGCCTTCTGGAAGTCAATACAACACATCTACTGGTTACCCTCTATGTAGTCTGGTTGAGAATTCCTTGAAAAGCTCTAATAAATGAGTCAGACACAATTTCCCTTTCATGAAACCATGCTAATTCTGCTTGATGAGGGTTTAGTTTTCCAAATGGTCTGTTATTACTTCCCTAATAACTGATTCCAATACTTTTCCAACAATAGATGTTAGGCTAATCTGCCTTTGGATACCTGCTTTTTGCCTCCTTCCCGTTTTGAACAGGGTACAGGTATTTCTGCTTTAATGCATATTTTGTTAACGCGAATTGGCTGTAAGGTGACTGATGATCAGTGGACAGTGTTTGGATAACACAAACTTTATACTGTACAGAACAGCGATTTTCTATAGCGATTTCCCATAGCGATTTCCCTATAACGTGATTTTCTATAGCAAAGGGTCACACAAGAACGCAACGATCGTGTTATAGGAGAACTACCTGTATTACATTAGCAATTTCTGATCCTCTAGTACTTTTCCAGAATCTAACAATTTTTGGAAAGTTACAACCATTGCATCCACTATCTCTATAGCTATCTCTTTAAGGATCTTAAGATGCAAGCCATCAGGACCAGATGACGCATCTAACTTTACTCCCATTAGTTTGTCTAATACTAGTTTTGTTGGCGAAGGTACTTAATACTTCCTCAGTATTCTTTAGTGTCAATGGGGTGTTTAAAGTAATGCAAAATACCTGTTTAACTTTTCTGCCATTCCTTGTTCCCCAAAACAAGTCATCCACAGTCTAAAAGTCAACTTTAGCTCACAGTTCCCAGTTCACAGCTCCAAACCAAAACTGATAAAAGATGAATGATAATGAAACTCAGCAAAAGTTCTACCAGCAGATACTGAACTATGATGATCTGTACAATAATAACTTTGGTTTCTCACCTTACCAGATCATACCTTGAGTGTGACTTCCATAGGAACAGAAATAGGCCATTCAGACCATGGAGCCTGCTCCACCATTCAATACTATCATGGCTGATTGAGTATTTCTATGCCTTTTACTCATCCCATCTCCACAACCATGTTAATGACTGGCACTTAGAAATGTATCAACCTCTACGTTAAATGCATTTAAAAACTGAGCCTCCCCAGCCCTTTGGAGTAGCAAATTCCAAATGTTTACAATCCTTTGAGTAAAATAATTTCTGCTCATCTCAAAAGTAAGTGGCATCCCCTTATTTTTAAATTCATTCCCCGGTTCTAAACTCCTAAACCAAAGCAAAGCATCTTTCCTGCATCTATCCTGTCTATCCCTTTAACTTGGAGATAGTAAGAACTGCAGATGCTGGAGTCAGAGTAACACAGTGTGGAGCTGGAGGAACACAGCAGGCCAGGCAGCATCAAAGGAGCAGGCAAGTTTACGTTTCGGGTTGGGGCCCTTCTTCAGATTTTTCTGAAAATCTTAAGAAGGGTCCTGACCTGAAACGTCAACTTTCTTGCTCCTCTGATGCTGATGGCCTGCTATGTTCTTCCAGCTCCATACTGTATTATCCCTTTAACTTGTATGTTTTAGTCAGATCACCTCTCATTCTTCGAAACTTTTTGGGATAAAGGCTCAATTTCCCCAATCTTTCTTCATAGGACAGAGCCACCACCTAGGAACATGTCAAATGAACCTTCAATGTACTCCCTCTATGGCAATAATATGTTTCCTGAGATAAGGAGACCAAAACTGCACACAGTACTTCAGATGCATTCTAAACAAATGCTTGTACAATCGAACAAGACCTCACTGCTCTCATACTCAAACCCTCTTGCAATAAAGCTGGCATTCCATTGTGAATATCTGGTAAGTGACTGAGATTTATTCTATTCATAAGGCTCAAAATAGAACAGCAATTGATAAGACTAAGGAAATATTTAAAGATTGAAGTAAACATGTGATTGAACAAAATAACTAAGTAGCTACTGTTAAGGATGGCGGGACAGGTGATGCATCACAGTTGTAGAATAAAGGATATCTTGCATGCCAGTGTGATCTAAGGCAAACATGTTCACAGCGTTTGAGAATTGAGCAGATTCAGCTCAGAGTTTATGAGCGGGAGGCTGAGGAGACACTGAAACGTATCAAGGATGGAGAAAGTTACCTGGATTCTTTGTACAAGGCAGCAGTTTATGGTAAAGTCTTCTGATTTGGCCAGTGCTTAGGCACAGAAAGATTGGCTACAAGCCACTGACTGAGTGCAGCAGTTTCAGAATTGGCCTCATGGATTCATAGCCTCAGTAGCTAAACAGCATCAGTCCTAGGAATCCATGGCAACTGTGGGAAGGCCAGTGATCAGCCATCTCAGCCATTGTGACATGAATTCTTTAACTGGCAACTAAGAACCACTTAAAGGCATTGGCTTGGTATTAACTGAGCAATAGGCAGGTCTATCACCTTGCAATGTTCACAACAGCTGCTATCCTTTGGGAAGTCTGTAACTTTGCAGGTGAATCACTCAAAGGAGGTCATGGCCAGTGAGAGACTCACTAATGTGAGTCTCTCACTGGCCATGACCTCCATTGCCTCTGATTACTGCCTTAACTCTAGTTCTCTTTTACAGATGCTGCCATACCTGCTGAGCAAAGATTTTTGTTTGGGAAAACAGCAAGTTAAGAAAATGAAAATATAGAACAATGGGGAATCAAACAACAAAATTCAAACCACTAGTCTGTAACTCTGCAACAAGAAAGTAACTGCACAACCGTCTACTGCATACATGTTATAATATTAAAACTGAGTCAGAAGTCACACGACACCAGGTTACAGTCGAATAGGTTTATTTGAAATCAAAACTTTTGGAGCATAGCCCCTTCGTCAGGTGAAGTGAGACAGAAGAACCCAGACACAGAGTTTATAGGGAGTGAGATGAAGGGCAGAGAGATCAAAAGGCCATACAAATGGTGTGAGTGGAGCGCTGAATAATAAGTCCAGCGATGATCAAAAGTGTCACATGGTGTTAAAGTGTCAACAGCTGAATACTAAACAAAGGGGTGACCAATAATCCAATTAAATGAAGCAGAGAGGTAATCACAAAAAAATAAAAATAAGGTGCTGCTGGAGACAAACCAAATGATTAGAATAACATGATAGATATAAGGGTCTAACTAAAGTAATAAGTAATCCAAAACTGTACAAGCTAATTAAGGTAGACAGATCATGACAATTTATCAAGGTGATGTTGTCAAAACACTGCAGATTTTACAGATACAAAACGTGTGGTGGAGACACATGTAACGCGACATGAACCCAAGATCACGGTTGAGGTTATCTTCATGGGTACAGAACTTGGATATCAGTTTCTGCCCAGTGATTCTGCGTTGTTGTGTATCTCGAAGGCCACCCTGGAGGACATTTACCCAAAGATCGGAGGCTCAATGTCCTTGACCACTGAAGTGTTCTCCGACTGGGAGGGAACATCCCTGTCTAGTAATTGTTGCACAGTGTCCACTCATCTGTTGTCGTAGCATATGCATGGTCTCGCAAATATACCATTCCTCGGAGCACCAATGCCTGCAGTGTATGAGATAGACAACATTGGCTGAGTCACATCAGTATCTGCCGCATATGTGGTGGGTGGTATTCCCATGTGTGATGGTAGTATCCATGTTGATGATCTGACATGTCTTGCAGAGGCAGCCATGGGAGGATTGTGTGATTAAGAGCAGCACAGTGGCTCAGTGGTTAGCACTGCTGCCTCACAGCACCAGGAACCCGGGTTTTTCCATCCTCGGGTGACTGTCTATATGGAGTTTGCACATTCTCCCCGTGTCTGCGCGAGTTTTCTCCAGGTACTCCGGTTTCCTCCCACAGTCCAAAGATGTGCGGGCTACATGGTTTGGCCATGCTAAATTGCCCATGGTGTTCAGGGATATGTAGATTAGGTGGGTTATAGGGGGATATATCTGGGTGGGATGCTGTGAGGGTCAGTGTGAACGTGTTGGGCCAAAGGGCCTGTTTCCACACTGTCGGGATTCTATGATTTTCAATTTTCTATGATGTGGTTCATGTTGTCCTGAAGGCTGTCATCGATGACATGTTGAAGGCTGTGAAGAACACGGCGTAGTGTCTCCGCTATGGAGAAGTACAGGACAATGAAGGTACTCATTTAATCGGATTATAGATCATCCCTTCACTTGTTATTCAGCTGTTGACACTTTACTCACACTGTCTAGCACTTCTGATCACTTGCAGAGACTCATTATTCGACACTCCACTCACACTATGATCTTTTGATCTCTCTGCCCTTGATCTCTCTGCGCATGAATTCTGTGTTCTGTGTGCTTCTCTCTCACTTCAACTGACAAAGGGGCTACGCTCTAAAGCTTGAGATTTCAAACAAATCTGTTGGACTATAACCTGGTGTCGTGTGACTCCTGACTTCGTCCACCCCAACACAACAACGGCACCTCCATATCAATATTATAACTGGTTACGTGTTCACTATGTTTGAGACACATGGAAGTACTTCCTATGTATTACTCCTGCCACTGTAAAAAATACATTGTGAATTATTGTTGAATGTAATAAATTAAATGCTGAGAAGGAAGAGAACAGGGAGCTGGCTAATAGAACTGCATGTACACTGAACATCAACCAATGAAAGCCCCATTTAGCCTTGTGTAATCATCAGCAGCCTGGACCACTAATCTCTTCAGCCAATGGAAGCTGTGGACTTAGAATCATAGAACAATAGAGTTACACAGCACAGAAACAGATCCTTCAGTCCAACTCATCCACGCTGACCATTATCCTAAACTGATCTAGTCCTATTTGCCAGCATTTGGCCCATATCCCTATAAACCTTTCCAATTCATGGACCCTTTCAGATGCCTTTTAAGTGAGATGTTCCTGAAATAATTCAAGGATGAATAGACACAAAGAGTTGTGATATTCATACATGTCAACTAACCAGGGACAAAACCAAATTCAGTCCATCAATTAGTCAGCATCCTTAATGAGAACATGTGGCCAATTATTTCAACTCAAAAAACAATTACATGTCTTAGTTTTCATCCAGGAATCATTCTGTTTGAAACGTTTCATTTTCTTTTAAACCAAAAAAAAACTGATTGTTTAATAGCTCTACATGGGCTTTACTCTACGTGTTCTTGAGAATTAGAGAAATCCACATGGTTTCTGGCCAAAAAAAGCATGACCACATTCTGGCAAAATTAGCCATGTTGCTGCAAAATTTGGAGAGAACCTGATTAGCTGTTTAAATAATGTCAAGATACCAAATCTGACCACCATTCACAAATTCACATTTTGATTAAAATGATGAGTCTCCACCAAAAAGGACTTCACTGAAAACTTTGTCTTTTAATGGTGCAGATATAGTGCGCATCTAGTGCATGTAACAATACCAGATTCACAGCATAGCGTCTCCAAAATGTAAAATGCAGTGCTCTACATTTTGGAAGTGCGTTTAATTACACAAAGGCTGAGAAATTTTAAAATGAAGAGTATAATATTTTCCTCACCCGTGCAACTATACTAAAGACAAATGGCAATAATTTCTCACTACACTGCCATAATCTGGTAAAGAGATTTCTCACTGGTAGACTGTTTCTCCTTATTTTGCACCAAAACAACAAAATTCATTTATTTGCTATTTATAACAAAAGACTGTGTATATTACACATAAAATGTGTATATTACAAATATTAACAATTTCAGTACAAAAAGTAAATGGAGGAAGTGTACCCACTAATTTGATTTCAGAAATCTATTCACCTCAGTGGATCTTTTCAAAATTCTTCACTACCCTAATTAAGATTGACAACTTAATTTCAATCTGTAGCAGCTTGATTATTGATGTACATTATCAGAAACTGGATGTTGAGACAACTCAAACTCTCACCTTATAGAATTCTTACAACCAGAAGAATGAGAAGAGACTTTCATTCTATTAATCAACTTTCAGGGAGTCAAATGTGGCATTCAATGAAGTTTGCTCTGGATAAGCATGGGTCCAAGTAATTTCAAATACAATACAGACATTATTCTAGTACCTCTATATAAAGCGCAATTCCTTTTGTAATGTGTTTGTTAATGATAACATAAATATTAGTATTAGTATCAAACAATCAACAATGATTATAATACAGTCCAAATGAAAAAAAAGTTGATTTTAAATAAAGATTCAGATAGGTTCTCATTTGAACACTAACAGCTCATCACTTCAAATTGAAACATTCTCAATAAATTACAAGCAATATGTTATACAATACATGAATACAACAAGCATTGAAAGTTTTAATACTTCATACCTCCTTATTTCACGAGCTTCAAGACCATAGATTCTAATACACTTTGGTATAAACAAAGTATTACC
This sequence comes from Ginglymostoma cirratum, assembly GCA_024137785.1. Taxonomy (NCBI): domain Eukaryota; kingdom Metazoa; phylum Chordata; class Chondrichthyes; order Orectolobiformes; family Ginglymostomatidae; genus Ginglymostoma; species Ginglymostoma cirratum. Next base: position 4,296,092 of record JAHRHZ010000077.1, on the reverse strand, counting down.
ATGAATTGTGGTTGATTAAGAAAATGTTAATGACTCAGCCTTGTAAGATTACTTAAAGCAAATCTAAATAAAATGTACAGTTCAACTTCTTTCATAAACACAGGTTAACCTGGATTTGACTGATGTTGCACTGACAGGGAAATGGAGATGAGAAAGAATACATCAAAATGCATATTATTCCATTGCGGTGCATTAATGACAGTATAGGTAAGGCTTGAAAAATATTGACTTCTTTCTGGCCTCTATGTACAGAAATTTTATAAATAAATTACCAACACCTTCAGTGGTTTGAAATAAGAGAAAAAATGCAGAACCTAGAGCTGAATATGATATTCAGAATGTCCCAATCCATTGTGCATTATGCAACTAAATTTTTTCAGTTAAGAGTCAAAAACGTACAGATCTGTGTAGCTTTGCAGATTTTGCAATTACAACATCTACATGAATAGACCATTAACTTAAAACTAATAAATTTAGAAGACAGCAACACAATATTAGTATCTGAAAACATGTCAATAAGTCCACTTCACTTAATTAACCACTGAGTAATTAGATCATTTTTGTAGTACAGCGTAGTTAATGGAAGCTATGCAAATTACCTTATGTTGGGCCTTGCAAACAACATTTAGTTCGTTTTGTTCTGCTGTCCTACAATGAGCTTCAATCTTCTTGTTTTGATGAATCAGAGAATAAATCACATGTTCTTTTCCTTCAAGCTACGAGGAATCCAGCAAATATTCAAATAAGCACAGTAATCTAAGAAAATATATTAATGTTTCTGTGAATGTACTTTCAGCAAGCAAAGACTAAATTATGAATCTTGACCTCCTCTCCCGAATTAGAAAGTCCACAACTGATAAATGAAAATTCAATCGACATTTCTTCATTGCTCTTGTACTAACTTGTGCGTATCTTCCACACAGCTACTCGCATTGTTGTGTTGGTTGTATTTAACAATATTATGCAGAACAACTTAATGCCATTTTGAGGTACTATACCTCAACAAAGAACACACCTTTTTTCTGTTGGAGGAAAAGGATTTCATTTGTTGTCTCTGTATCAGTTCTTTCTTTTCTGAAACTGCAAGCTTACACACAAAGCTGAACCACAATGCCAACCAATTGGACATCAGTAAAACAGCGAAGGTGATCAATACCTAAAGCAAAGGATGAACAGGAATCCGTTTCTGTAGTAGGTATTCAGACTGCTCTTTCATTAAAAAAGGCTCTTTCACATTGATTTTGGCTTAAGTAATGAGAAAGCTTATCCAAAAATCTTTAGCATTTCAACTGAAGTTAAGGAAATCAATACAACCATTTCCCATTTGAACAGCACATGTGAATTTTATGTACCAGAGACAAGACAAAGTCAAAAATCTGATAAATCAATAAAGTTTGTCAATAAAACATGAAGCTGACAAATGCTATTTTAAGCAATTAAAGCAAGTTGTAAACCTTACTAAGATAATCAATTTCTATATATTGTTATTAATTGTTTAAATTCCACCCTAAATATTTTCAGGCAAAATCTATGCAAGACAAAAACCAACCCTTCATATACTAGAACATAAGTATCTAAATAACTTTCACATTTTAACATTATATTGGGTTGTCAATTAATTGCAGTTAACTTCAGAAGTTAACACGTTAATGTTTTTGAACATTAATTCTATGTGGGTTAACCACAGATGTCTCCCAGACAATATCTAGGCCTCCACCTTGGGCACCTGTCACCAGTATTTCACGGCATTGTCAGTGGACAGCAACTACCTGTACCCCACATCCATGGATGTTTGCATCCATCACTGACCAGCCTCTCTGCATTATCATCGCACATTTCTAGTCCATTTATGCTATGTTTCCACAGTTTTCATGCTGCACTTTAGAGAACACTAGCACACCTCATTGCAATGCTGCTAACAGGATACTTTCACAGAGAGACAGACAGCCAGCTCACAAAATGGACCAGGTTGCATCTCAGGGCTGCTCACTTGCTTTCTTAATGATCACTCACTTTGCATTTACTTCAATGTTCGCAGTCTGTCCTGTCAGTCAGAGCTTAAAGGCTCACAGTATTCCTGTCTCGCCTTCACTTTTAATGCAGATGCAAAGCCAGGCAGCTTTTCATGGTTTACAGCAATGATCAAACAAGAGCTGGACATGTTGCTTTATGGCAGCACGCTATGTCACTATTACATCTGCACAGATACCAGCAGAGTACATGCCAAACGCACAGCATATGCATGAAACAAACAACCCTGTGTTAGAGTCTAAGGTGGTTAGGCCTCAGTCAGGTTGAGAAACATTTCAGGAACAAAAACGGAAGTTTCTGGAAAAGTTCAGCATTTCAAACAGCATCTGAGAAGAAAGAGTCAGAGTTAACATTTTGGGTCCGGTGACTCTTCCTCAGAACCTTTCAAGTTGGAGACTATGGTATAGTAAGTCAAAGTCGACTTGGGGCAGTGAGGATCTTGAGATCATGATCATGACCCCTACAGTTTACTGAGTAGGCCATGGTAAGCCCTGTGAGTCCAATGCAGCCACTCAGGGAGTCATGGGCACAGTCGGGAACTATAAAAATATTAGTCAAGGGGTCTGGTCACTCATTGATCAAGGATGTCTGTTTAAGTCACTTAAGGGTGTAGGCCATGGTCAGACCAAGGGGTCAATCCACTAAAAATCAAGTGAGGTGATCAACAGGAGCTAAAGCTGCAGAAGGGAGTCTGTGGAACTGAACTGTGAAGATTGGAGTCAGAATAATGGGGGGCAGAGGGGAATACAATGGGCAACAGGGATTCAATATATAAGTGGGAAGATGAGGAGCATTGAAAGGAAAAGGGCCATTGATTGTAAGCAACAACCTGGCAATATTTTGAGACAATTAGATCTGCATATTTACCTGACATGTCTAGTGTTGCTGGGTAAATGTGCAGATGAAGATTTAGGCAGACAGGTTTAACAGGGACATGGGGAAGTTCAAGGTCTGAGAGGTTAAAGGGATGACCAGGAAGAGGATGTTTACCATAAAGAGACATAACAGCAGAAGTAGGTCATTCAGCCCATCAAGCCTGTTCTACCATTCAATGACTGATCTGATTATTTTCAACTCCACTTTCCTGCCTTCTCCCCATAACCCTTACTGTCTCTCAGCCTTGTATATACTTAGTGAGCCAGCCTCTACATTCCCCTGTGGTAAAGAATTCCACAGATTCACTAGCTTATGAAAGAAAAAAAATCCTTCTCCTCCCTGTCTTAACTGGACAACCCTTTTCTCAGAAGTTATGTCCTCTGGTTCAAGACTGTCTCACAGGGGAAATAACCTCCCAGCAGCTACATTCAAGGGTTCAGCATTAGTTAAGAGGCTGAGTCTGACCCTTTCTCTTTGAGAAGCAATCACTGTTTCCTTCCATCATGCTGAAATTAACAAATGAGCAATGGAGCTGAAAATAGCTGACACCACATCTGGAATAGAGGGTAAATGTTCCCTTCTGTGAGGGAGGGAGTTTCAGATTCAAGTGATGAGAAGCCCTACAGATTTAGTTTTAAACTTTTTTTATTGTCATGTCTACTTGAGTACAGGAATACAGGAGCACAGTGGAAAGTGTACAAAGTTGCCATTCTCCAGCACAATCTTAGTTTACAAAAAACAGGATTAAAAACAAAAGAAGAAATAACAGAAACAGCCAAAAGAAAAGGAAATGTCCAGATCACTCCCCCACCTCCGCCATGAGCCCTCCCTGCCAGAAAAACAAAGTCATAAGGCCCATCCCTCAGTTTGCGAATATTCTCGCGCTCTAAATCCCCAACACCACCACAGCCGGAACTCCACTGCCTCCAATTCCTAGTACTAAGGCCCAATCATATCCTGGAACCACATTGTTGTCGCTTAAACCATGTTGCCATTCTTGCCTCCATCGACATGATCACCGCCATAAGTCTGTGCTGGACTGATCTCAGCAACGCAGCCGCCACTGAAGCTCCAGGATCTCGAACTGGGCCCAAACTTGACACTAGGCCCACCGCACCAAAGCAGCTGATGCCTGGTTTACATTGCTGCCACTGCCTGCAACTGTCGAAACTCTGGGACCATATCATACAACATTAGGAATCAATCCTACGAAAGGCTGAGATGCAATAGCAATGTTTTACTAACTGTAAAGATTCACCCTAGTTGTCTTGCTGTTGTTTCTGAGCACAAATGACCACAGTGATAGAGTGTGATCTCTGTGAATATCTAGCAGACTGTCAGACTGCTGGACCTGGTTCTCCATGGCAATCACTGAACTGTCCGTGGAAGCAGCCAGGCAATCAGACATCTCAGGCAGAGTGCATATCGCATTGTTTGTGTCAGTTTGCCCAGCATCTGCGGCTTCTGTATCTCCTTGCGCTTGTCAAAGAAGTCACAAATTGCCGACACCAGCACGTCCTCACCTGCCTAGGGCTGAGGAGGTGCTTGGTATCTGGCAGTGTTTTGACTGCCAGCGACTTGGGGCATTTCTTCCTCAATTAGCCATAGAAATATGACAGGGATGTGCTCACCAACAAGTGCTCTTGGCTCTAACCTAGGTGAAGTGCCCCTCCAGTTGTCAGTATCTGAACTGGTGGTGGGGTGCAGGTGGCAGCCTTGCTGATGCATCCTCTGAGGCATCTGTCCTCTCTTCCTCCTCAGAGATGAGGGAGGGAATATGTTGCTGCATTACACTTTTCACCATGGAAATCTCACTGGTACCTGCAGGAAATAAAAGAGAGAATGGACTGCAACCAAGCAGTGGAAGCTTGGGCTTGATAATAATAGTCACAATGTGAGTAATGGGAAAGGAGCACAACACTGGACAAAGTTTCTGATTCAGTGGCTGGTTTCAGCATCAATACACAAGGGTTCCAGTCATCGCTGCTAAGAACCAGAATCCTTCGTCGCGGAGGGTGAGGAGCTAGATGTTGAACACCCTACTACCCATCCTGGCTAGCTCAGCTTTATCAAGGGTAGTTTTCATCAAGAATGAGAGAAAGGGAGGAAGTGAATGAGACAAAAGTGGGTGGTACAGCTGTTCATGTGGTGCAGGTGGGGAATAGTTGGTGAGACGGCCCAAGTGAGTGAGTCAGCAGCACAGACAGCAGGCAGGGTTAGAAGTGAGTGGGGGGATTGGGTGCATAAGAGTGAGTGAGGGAAGAAATTGCATGCAACAGAGAGAATGGTAGGCCATGAGCCTTGGTGGAAGGCAGGTGCAGTAGCAGAGATAGCATGTGAGAAGTGAGTGGTGGCACTTATCCTTATGAGAGCAGTGAAGGTCATTGTTCTGCCTTCATTATTGCTGTGGATATATCTGGACCATGGAGAGACCAGGCTAGCAGGGGCTGGTGTCTTGGCCTCTTCTTCTGCTGGTCCTACGGGGGAAGAGAATATAATTTGATTTGAATTGATTTGATTTATTATCATCACATGTACTTAAGTACAGTGAAAAGTTTTGTTTTGAATGCCGTACAGCAGATCATAACATACAAAAGACACAAAGATCATAGGGTGATTGAACAGAGCAAGGAATACAAAGTTACGGCTGTTAATAAGGTGTACGAGAAACAAGATCAACATTAGATTTGAAATTTTAGTGGTCTGTTCAGAAGCCTAATAACAGTGGGGAAGAAGTAGTTCTTGAACATGTCAGTACATGTGTTTAAGCTTTTGTGTCTTCTGTCTGATGAAAGATATTGTAATAGATTATAACCAGGGTGGGAAGGGTCTTTGATGATGTTGGCAGCCTTTCCGCAGCATTTGGAAGTGTAAATGGAGTCAATGGAAGGAAGGTTAGCTTGTGCAATAGTCTGGGTTGTGTTCACAACTTTCTGTAGTTTTTTATGGTCCTGGGCTCAGCAGTTGCCATACCAAGCCATAATGCATCCAGATAGTAGGAACTGCAGATGCTGGAGAATCTGGGATAACAAGGTGTAGAGCTGGATGAACACAGCAGGCCAAGCAGCATCAGAGGAGCAGGAAGGCTGACGTTTTGGGCCGAGACCCTTCTTCAGAAATGGGGGAGGGGAAGGGGGTTCTGAAATAAATAGGGAGAGAGAGAGAGGCGGATAGAAGATGGATAGAGGAGAAGATAGGTGGAGAGGAGACAGACAGGTCAAAGAGGCAGGGATGGAGCCAGTAAAGGTGAGTTTAGGTGGGGAGGTAGGGAGGGGTAGGTCAGTCCAGGGAGGACAGACAGGTCAAGGGAGCGGGATGAGGTTAGTAGGTAGGAGATGGGGGTGGGGCTTGAGGTGAGAGGAGGGGATAGGTGGGAGGAAGGACAGGTTAGGGAGGCGGGGACGAGCTGGGCTGGTTTTGGGATGCGGTAGAGGGAGGGGAGATTTTGAAGCTTGTGAAGTCCACATTGATACCATTGGGCTGCAGGGTTGCCAAGCGGAATATGAGTTGCTGTTCCTGCAACCTTCGGGTAGCATCGTTGCGACACTGCAGGAGGCCCAGGTTGGACATGTCATCTGAGGAATAGGAGGGGAAGTTGAAATGGTTCGCAACTGGGAGGTGCAGTTGTTTAGTGCGAACCGGGTGTAGGTGTTCTGCAAAGTGGTCCCCAAGCCTCCACTTGGTTTCCCCGATGTAGGAGAGGAGACCACAACGGGAACAGCGGCTGCAGTATACCACATTAGCAGATGTGCAGGTGAACATCTGCTTGATGTGGAAAGTCTTCTTGGGGCCTGGGATGGGGGTGAGGGGGGAGGTGTAGGGGAATCCAGATTTCTACTGGCCATGGTAAATTGCCCGTAGTGTCCAGGATGTATAGGTTAGCTGTGGGAAATACAGGGCTACAGGGATAGGGATAGGTTTGGGTGGGATGCTCTTCGGAAGGTCGGTGTGAACTTGATGGACCTAATGGCCTGCTTCCATAGGGTAGGGACTCAATGATTCTTAGATGAAAAGGAATTTTATTTGTGTTCCTATAGCATTTTGTTAAGAATTCTTTCAGAAACAAACTTTTTAGTGTTATTTGACATTGCAGAAAAAAGAAATTGACTACTTACCACTAAGAATGTGAGCGAAAGTCGTTGAGGGTTCTTATAGACATGCTGAATTTCCTTCGCTCTGAAGAAGAGGTATTGCTGTGATATCCGTCCTCTATACCATCCTGTCCATCAGGACCTCCAGGTCCCTGTCCACAAAGCAGAATGCAAATTTCCCCCTTGTCTGCCAGGTCTGAGCCAAATACCCAAACTGTGCAGGGCAGTTCCAGACTGTCAGAACTTGACCAGATGCACAACAGCCTTTAATTGACAACCCCCAAGCCAGGGATCCTAGGTTATTCTAACTGTGGTAAGTTCTTCAGCTTCAGCTGACTGAGGAAATCAAACTGGCAAAATACAAGAGGTGCACCACAGCATTCCGGTACATTGTTAATAAGGTGATTTGGAGAATAAACACATGAGGAAACTCACTCAATCTTGCGGAAAGAAATCCTTTATGAAACTTATTGAAAAATGAAACTTAAACTATTTTTTCTAAATTTGAGCCCTGAGTCACAGTTCAGTGAGGTTGGTTTTGGGTTTACATTTGTAAACAGAGATGTCCATTTTCTATTTGCTTCTTATTTAAGAAATAGTATTGATAATATTGCATCAATTTGTTATAAAAAGCATAAAACAAATATCAAAGAGACAAATGCAGTAAATGGATTTACAAAAGGTGATTAAATTAAAATTAACAGAATAACATATATATTCAGAAAATTAATCATTAATTTTTAAATGCTTGGCAGCACTACTAATATTTGAGCCTATTATAAATAAACATCATAATTACATTATATTTTGCTCTTATCAATTATTTGCATTTATGTCTAGTTGATCAGGTGCTCGTGCAAGGCTTTCACTCACATTCTTAGTGGTAAGTAGTCAATTTCTTTTTTCTGCAATGTCAAATAACACTAAAAAGTTTGTTTCTGAAAGAATTCTTAACAAAATGCTATAGGAACACAAATAAAATTCCTTTTCATCTAAGAATCATTGAGTCCCTACCCTGTGGAAGCAGGCCATTAGGTCCATCAAGTTCACACCGACCTTCCGAAGAGCATCCCACCCAAACCTATCCCTATCCCTGTAGCCCTGTATTTCCCACAGCTAACCTATACATCCCTGGACACTACGGGCAATTTACCATGGCCAACCCACCTAACCTGCACATCTTAATGAAGAAAAATTAGCTCCCACACAGGATTTTTTTTTTTTTGCGATGAGCTGAGCATTCAATGCATCAATCCAAGCTTGTTCTTTGCTAGAACAAACCAAACTAATCCCATATCGCCACTGTTTCACCTTCTGAGATGGCTGATGAATTCATCTTGTGATCTACGCATAGCTGGAATGGCTGACCCATCTTCCTACACACAATCTCTCAACATTGCCATAGATTAATCAAGAGGCTACACACTTTACCTGTCCGTAGCTGCATGCTGTCTGAACACCCTCTAAAGTCAGCATTACCCTGTCCCCAGTGCCCACTGTAGACCCACAGCCTTTCATTGTGCAGCAGGGGAATATCATGTACAAACCTCTCAAATACCTCTACAACATCATTAGCCTCCAACTTTATTCTGAGCTGTGGCTATATGTTTTATAACTATGACTGTGGCCATTTCATTTTTGCAAAATTCCCTCTTTTTTTTCTTTCTTTCTGGCACTGATTTGAGTTGAATTTTCTTAATTCTATTCCATATTAAAGCAACTTAAAATGCTTGCAGCCACTTGCACCCCAATGGCTTTCTGGTTCCCAGCAGCTGGAAGTAATCATACTTTTTGACACAAATGCTGATGCTCCATTGAGTGTATTTCCTTCAGTTCGCAAAGTGGCTGGTGTACTACATTTGCTTTGGAGGGGAGGGGGTGGTGACAGGGTGGAGGAAGATAGAGACAGAGAAAGAGAGAGAGAGAGAGAGACCATTTGATGTATAGGTGGTGTGTTAAATTTTTATGTTAGACATAAAGAACTAAGTACTAACTGTTATATGGACATCTATTCAGTGTGCTGCATTTACTGCAGTTTGGAACTGAGCAACATCAGTTGAAATTTGAGCATCCTGCCTCTTCACTATGAGCAGATTAACCACCCAATTAAATGTCCTTGAACATTGTGAGATTCATCAATTAGATTTGCTCCAATTTTGTCTTCTCCTGTTGTACCAAGGTCTACTAAATCTTCTTTCACCTTCATTTTGCCAATTATTAATTCTCTACTATAAAACCCTTATGACTGTTACATGGATTTTCTTCAAAATGTGGCAATCATTGAGCCTTCTATTGTTTACATCAAGCAAAAATATATAACTTGTTCTCTACAGCTGGGAGTAAATGAATAGTTGTCTGGAAATTTTGTTAAAATAGCAGACATATTATCTATTAGGGTCTCCTCCAGTTTGGATCAATTGCCTTTCGATATGAGACACCTGAATACAATCTCAATTTAATTTCTAGCTCCAACTTAGGAGTCTCGAATTGAATATCAACAACTTTTTATACTCTGTTCAAGTTGACCATATCATTTTCCATAGAATGGCTTATATTTTTCAAACTTTTATCATATTTTGGTCATGCCTCAACAGATCAATTTTCTTGTAGATATCATCCAGAAGCTCTAAAGAGAATGAAATAACTGCGCAGAGGCCAGTGCCCCATCCAAGTCACCCTTTATTTACTTGTGTACAGTACACTGGTTCAAGCCAGCCAGTTTGGAGTCAGTCCTCTGAATGAGGAAATTCTAAATCTCCTGGTTTTTTTTTTCTTTCACTAGTGCACAATAAACTGGCATTTGGCCTATGTCTCTCCAGAACTTTCCTGTTTGTCTACTTATCAAAAAGTCTTTTAAACATTGTTATTGTACCTGCATCCACCATTTCCTTTGACAGTTCATTCTACACACTAACCACTTTCTTTGTATAAATGTTGACCTTCGTGCCATTTCAAAATTCTTTTACTTCTCACCTTAAAAATATGCCCTGTAGTTTTGAATGTTCCCACCTTCGGGAAAAGACCTTTGCTATTCACCTTATCTATGCCCTTATCCATCACCTTATCTTTCTTAGAAAAACCCAAGTTAATTAGAAAGACCCAACATGGTTTCAAAGGAAAATCATGTTCAACCAGTTTGTTCTCTGGAGGGAGTAAACCTGCCATAGTCCTAGCAGATCATAGCCTGATCTCTGAGAGAGATGACTCATTTATGGATATATGTTATGTCCCCACCAGTGTATATACAAGACATAGCCTCAACGTTATGTCTCCAACTGAGGAGATTCTAATCTCCTGGTTATTTTTTCTTCTTTTCCTGGATTCTAGTCTCGTGGTTATATTAGTCAGCCAGGGCTTTCCTGATTGACCCAGGCTAACAACGCCAATCAAGTACCTCATAGTCAATGAAGTCCACCTGGTTATAAACACTACAGAGAAGATCCAGACCTTTCCAGTGTCTAACTGGCAGGAATCCATCTCATTCATCCAACCATTTTGACTCTGAAGGTGCTACCTGTTAGAAGCACAACGTTGAGGCTATGTCTTGTATATACACTGGTGGGGACATAACTTATATCCATAAATGAGTCATCTCTCTCAGAGATCAGCCTATGATCTGCTAGGACTATGGCAGGTTTACTCCCTCCAGAGAACAAACTGGTTGAACATGATTTTCCTTTGAAACCATGTTGGCTCTTTCTAATTAACTTGGGTTTTTCTAAGAAAGATAAGGTAATGGATAAGGGCATAGATAAGGTGAATAGCAAAGGTCTTTTCCCGAAGGTGGGAACATTCAAAACTACAGGGCATATTTTTAAGGTGAGAAGTAAAAAGATTTTGAAATGGCACGAAGGTCAACATTTATACAAAGAAAGTGGTTAGTGTGTAGAATGAACTGTCAAAGGAAATGGTGGATGCAGGTACAATAACAATGTTTAAAAGACTTTTTGATAAGTAGACAAACAGGAAAGTTCTGGAGAGACATAGGCCAAATGCAGGCAGGTGGGACTAGTTTAGTTTGGGAACATGATCGGTGTGGACTAGCTGGACTGAACGGTCTGTTTCCATGCTATATGACTCTATAACTCCATGATAATATACAGTTATTAATATGTGCACAGAGATTTTTACTACCTGATATTCCGTTGCATTGGTCACAAGTTGCCACGACATTGCATTTAATCTGTCAAACTGTTGAAGAACTGCCCAACTACTCCCTATACAGAAATGGGCTGACTTTGCGAGAAGAAATACTTGAAGGCTGGCAGCTCATCATAATGACTCTAATACTGAGCTTGGAGAAAGACTGGGGAAAGGATTTTTGTTTCAGATGGTGAAGTTTCCCATCCAGGGAAGTGAACAGTAATGAGGAGCATAAATTGACTTGAGATAGAACTGCAACCCTACAAGTGGCTGGAATTCCTGCCTCAGAGACCTGCAGCCAACCTCATTGACCAGCCACTTTGTAATTCCCAGTACTGCCAGTGACAGCAGTGGCCAGGACTGAGACTACATGCAATCTGCATATCTCAAGTCCTGGAGACCAGGACCAAATACATTGAGTGGGGGAGAAGGGGTTGTGCTCAGGAAGTTTGATTCGCTACTTAAAGGCCTCATCTGGAGCAAAGATAGGTAGGCCTGCCTGGGCTACGTAGAATTACGGACATGTTGCTAGCAGGAAGACCACCCAGAAATTTTACGGGGCCACCCACCTAAAAACTTGTCATCACAGTTCATAAAATTCTACCGTAAGCTATCAAAACTAGAAAAAAAAAGCTTCCTGAGTTGTCCTTGCACTGTCCTAAATACAGTTGACAGTTTTAAATTTAATATCTGATAGGTGGTTATTTGAATAAAAAGCCACAATGGAAATTTTCAGCTTGTAAAGTTTCTTCTGAATAACTAAATTATCCCTGCCAATTTTGAGACATTCATGGAAATATTACTTTATAATGTTATAATATGTAATTTATGTCATTGGATGTCTCTGCTAGATTTATACCAATGTCAAATGCTACAAGAGATCAACAGATTATCAAGTTGATTATCTACAGGAGCCAGTGAGTGCAAGTCACAACACAAAATCTGGTCGTTCAGTCCAATTGGTCTGTGCTGGTGTTTATATTAACACTTCAGTGTCTCTGAAGGAGAAGCATGTCTCATCAATGAAATATAAAATTGGGTCCACCATGTTGGTTCCTGCTGAAGAAAAAATGGCCATTCCACCTGCCTGTATAAATCAGCAAAGTTGTTTTCTTACTGTTGGTCCTCATGGGCTTACTATATGGGAATAGACTATGGATGGAAGTTCCAAAGCAAATGGGACCTCAGTTGCAACTGGGGCTGGAAGAGTACAAATCATTCTCATTCCACTAGTACACAGGTCACAAAATAAAATAAAAATACTTTTCCCAGTTACTGAGATTTATTTAATAAAGATTCAACAAGTGGTCGACATACACAATCAATAATGTACAAGTACAAATGTTTAACCCTCTAAATATCCCCGGGGATAGACACACACTTTTGGAAAAAAAAAGGATTTCCTGCTAAGTTTTGCATTGTCCAAAACAAAAACTTTAGCCAAAGAGTTGTTGCTGAATGCAAAATGATAAAGCATAGAATGTTCTATATTCTGAAACAAAAATAAATGTTGCTGGAGAAACTTTACAGCTCTTGCAGCATCTGTGGAGAGAAACTGAGTTAACATTTCAAGTCCAGTAATGCTTCATCTTTATAAAAACCAAAAGAGCTGTGGATGCTGTAAATCAGGAACAAAAACAGAAGTTACGGAAAAACTCAGCAGGTCTGGCAGCATCTGTGAAGAAAAAATTAGAGTTAATGCTTCGGGTCTGGTGACCCTTCTGAGGAAGTTCTGAGAAAAGGTCACCGGACCCAAAACGTTAAATCTGATTTTTTCCTCACAGATGCTGCCAGACCTGCTGAGCTTTTCCAGCAACTTCTGTTTTTGTCCAATGCTTCTTCTTTGTTTTATAGTCTGGATACTGTTCTTCGGATGTTCTGCCAAGTGTGGTCAAATCAGTAATCACACACTGTTCTTCCCTGAAATCTTACAGACACTGTTTAGTAAAGAAATCTAATTTTGAGATAGAGTCATAGCATCATAGAGATATACAGCATGGCAATATATCCTTTAGTCCAACTCATCCATGCTGACCAGATATTCTAGATAAATCTAGTCCCATCCGTCATTATTTGGCCCATATCCCTCTAAACCCTTTCTATTCACATATCCATCCACATGTCTTTTAAATGTTGCAATCATACCAGCCTCCACCACTTCCTCTGGCAGCTCATTCCATACACGCACCGCCCTCTGCATGAAAAGTTGCCCCTTAGGTCCCTTTTATATCTTGCCCCTCTCACCTTAAACCTATGCCCTCCACTTCTGGACTCCCCCACCACAGGGAAAAGACCTTGCCTATTCAACCTATCCATGTCCCTCATGATTCCGTAAATCTCTTTAAGGTCACCTGTCAGCCTTTGACATTCCAGGAAAGATTGCCCTAGCCCATTCAGCCACTCACTATAGCTCGAAACCTCAAAGCCTAGCAACAGCCTTGTAAATCTTTTCTGAACACTGTCAAGTTTCACAACAGCTTCCTATAGCAGGGAGACTAGAATTGCATGTAATACTCCAAAAGTGGCCTAACAAGTGTCCTGTATAGCTGCAATCTCCCAACTCCAATACTCAATGCACTAACCAATACAGGCAAGCATACCAGACACCTCTTCACTATCCTATCTACCTGCGACTCCACTTTCAGGGAACTGTGAACATGCACTCTAAGGTTTCTGTTCAGCAACACTCCCCAGGACCTTACCATGAAGTGTATACCTCTGGCACTATAAAGGCAGTAGGAGTATACTTAAGAGGGAAATCAGGAGGGCAAAAAGGGGATATGAAATAGCTTTGCCAAAAAGAGTTTAAAAAAATCCAATAGGATTCTACAAAGACATTAAAGACAGAAGGGTAACTTGGGAAAGAACAGGGACCCTTAAAGATCAGCAAGGCCATGTGGAACAGCAGGAGATGGGTGAGATACTAAATGAGTATTTTACATCAGCATGTACTGTGGAGGAGGATATGGAAGATATAGAATATGGGGAAATAAATAGCAACATCTTGAAAAAGTTTCTTATTACAGAGGAGGAGGTGCTGGAAGTCTAAAAATGCATAAAGATGGATAAATCCCTGGGACCTGATCAGGTGTACCCTAGAACTCTGTGGGAAGCAAAGGGAGTGATTGCTGGGTCCCTTGCTGAGATATTTATATCATCAATAGCTACAGATGCTGTGCCAGAAGGCTGAAGGCTGGCTAATGTTGTGCCACTATTTAAGAAAGGTGGTAAGGAAAAGCCAGGGAACAATAGACCAGTGAACCAGACAACGGTGGTGGGCAAGTTGTTGGAGAGAATCCTGAGGGTAGGATTTACATGAATTTAGAAAGGCAAGGACTGATCAGGGATAGTCAACATGGGTTTGTGCATGGGAAATCACGTCTCACAAACTTAAAGGAGTTTTTTGAAGAAATAATGAACAGGATTGATTTTCAATCACTCCTACAAAAGAAAGAAGACATTTTACCCTTTATGGAAACGTAACAGACCATTTGGGCAGCTTTGCATCAACTCAGCTTGTTCTCAGAGGGCCTTCGTCCAACTCAACCAGACAAAGCAAGTATCTCTCAAAGGCAGTTACTGTTCAAAATAGCCCCAGTAGCAGTCTACAGAAAAATAAACAATTATCACCAAGTCACATGATGTACAGGAAGCCTTGTTTGAAAAAAAATCTTAGAATGTCAAAAGTGAAGTTTCAATTATCTTATTTACATAAAGTACTCCAGGTATGCCCACAAAACTTGAAATAAACTCATTTTCCACAATCCTTCAAAACAGAAGTACTTCAAGCAATAATATCTGTCATATTTTGCTGTGTTTAAATGTGTTTCTTGTAAACAAAACAAGAATACAAAAAAGAAGGGCTGGGAATTTGTGTTGCTTACTGCATTGACCTTTTCTCTAGTGGATGCAGAAACTGGCTGAACCATCAGGCTTAGGTACTAACACTACTGCAGAAGTTCAGCTGCCTTGGCTGAGTTCAATAAGACAATAAAATAACATATCCTTGAAAGAGCCAATAGCATCAGCGTTGAGGCCATGATCATCCAAAATCAACTCCACTCTGTTACCACATGAGTTCCTGAATTCTGTCTACCAAAGAACATCTTCTTCTCCCAGCTCAAGGAAGGCATTCGAACAAGAGAAAGACAAAGGAAGCTTTTCAAAGACTCCCTGAAAGCTTCCCTCAAGAAATGGGATATATGGGAGACCCTCGTTCAAAAGAAACTGAATTGAAGGAACCTCCAACCTGAAGGCAGACAATTCTTCAAAAAAACCTGTTCACAAAAAGAAATATGGCAAAGGAACTGGAAGAAAAGGAATACCAGCAGTCAAGGCCAAGAACCAATTCTACCTCCCAGAAACATGTTACAAATGTGTAGTCAGAGATGTGGCTCTAGAATTGAGCTCTTCAGCCACACAAGGACCCACAGAAGCCACAAATAGTGACATAGAATTTCCTAGATGGGCAATCATCCTGGTCAGTGAGTGATTGCTGACAACAATTAGATTTCTCCCTTTACTTTCACCTGTTTTACTGGATATGAGCAACAAGGATGCTGTTTCACAGGAGAGGATTCTCATTCATTCACATCATGTATGGCTCAACTTGTTCATCCCAAAAGACTCCATTAAATTAAATCAGTGAATTGATGGGCCTTTTTGGACTTCTGCCTCTAAATATGAAAACATGGTGACTAACCTGCCAAAGAGTTGTATTAGCTAACTGGATGGTAGGTAGTTCAATTTGAGGATTATCCAAGTTCCATCTGCGTAATCTTCAATATCCATTTCATTCTCGACCGTCCTGACCATCTAACACACCTGTCGGTGGTAATAATGCTTCAATATATTGATGTCATATCGCCAGTTCTTTTTCCAGTGTTCTTGGGTGTCCATTAGATAATTTAGTTGACTAAGTCTTTTAACTACATTGCATGGGACAGTGAGCAGTAACAGCAGGTCAAGCATGCTCAGGGTCTGCTGAAGAGGCACACAAACATGCGCACTCCATACCCCAGCCATGGGTACTCAAGACGAAAAGGTTGGAAACTGGAGGACAGGGAACCTGGCACACACTCCAGGTGCCTCTTCCTCACAAGAACATAGTGACGCCACAAGGATACTAGTTCTAGGAGGAACCACTAACAGGCCCCTTAGACATTTCCTCTCAGGACACTCTAGAGATAGCCTATGAGTGGTTCCCGCTGGTGCCCTGAGGTGTTGGTTGATGCTGAGCAACAAGGAGCTCCTCTCAGCCAGCTAGGTGTCGGCCAGGTACTTGCTTCGACCTCCACTTTGAGAATTCTTGACATCCAGTTTATTCATTGCATTTGGTAAGATAGGAAGCTGAATACTAATGAGATAAATTGTGCCATTAGTAAGGTGTTTGACAAGCATTAATCCCCTTTAATTGGCAACTTGCTGCTGCCTAGCAAGAAACTTGCCCCTCCACCCAGCAGATGCACAAGAGATGCAGTCAGTTACTCCTAACATCAGGATAGGGCTTCCTGGACTTCTTGTGTGATTCTGCCACAAATTACACCATAGTTCACATCATTCTGACCAGTCCATTATCAAACAAGTTTGATTAATCCATTAACCTGAAAACTATTATTTGATTAGTTTCAAAGGTCTTCTCACTTGAAGGACGTAAACTAATTCTGAAGGACTAAAACCAGTCAAATCATTTCTTGAGGATCGTCATAACGATATAATTTAGCACTTTGTTTTGAGGGTTGGATGGAAACTTTCTAAAGTTCCTTTTATCTGTACATGGTATGTTGAAGATTTTAATGTTGCCATATCTAGATATTTCTAAGTTCCCGACAGTTTTTAAGATATGAGATTGGAACTCCAATGCAGTCTATAGCAAGTAAATGACCTTTATTTTATTCATTTGTGGGATGCGGGCATCACTGGCTGGCCAGCATTTCTTGCCCAAACCTAGTTGTCCTTGAGAAGGTTGTGGTGAGGCCTTCTTGAACCGCTGCAGTCCAACAGCTGTAGGTTGAACCACAATGCCGTTAGGGAGGGAATTCCAGGATTTTGATCCAGCAACAGTGAAGAAACGACGATATATTTCCAAGTCAGGATGGTGAGTGGCTTGGAGGAGAACTTGGAGGTGGTGGTGTTCCTATATGTCTGCTGGCCTTGTCCTTCTAGACAGAAGTGGTCATGGGTTTGGAAGGTGCTGTCTGACAATCACTGATGAATTTCTGCAGTGCATCTTGTAGGTAGTACACACTACTACTACTGAGAGTCGGTGGTGGAGGGAGTGAATGCTTGCGGATGTAGTGCCAATCAAGCAGGCTGCTTTGTCTTGGATGGTGGTCAAGCTTCTTGAGTGTTGTTGGGGCTGCACTCATCCAGGCAAGTGAGGAGTATTCCATAGCACTCCTCACTTGTCCCTTGAGGAGTCAGGGGGTGAGTTACTCGCCGCAGTATTCCTAGCTTTTAACCTACTCCTGTAACCACTGTGTTTATGTAGTGAGTTTAGTTGAGCTTCTGGTCAATGATAACCCCCAGGATGTTGATAGTGGGACATTCAGTGATGGTAATACCATTGAATGTCAAGAGGTGGTGCTTAGAATGTCTCTTATTAGTTAAGGTCATAGTCTGGCATTTGTATGGTACAAATATTACTTGCCACTTGTCAGCCCAACCCTGGATATTGTCCAGATCTTGTTGCATTTGAACATGGACTGCTTCAGTACCTTAGGAGTCACGAATGGTGCTGAACATTGTTCAATCACCAATGAACATCCCCACTTCTGACCTTATGATGGAGGGAAGGTCATTGATGAAGAAACTGAAGGTGATTGGGCCTAGGTCACTATCATGAGAAATTCCTACAGATGTGTCCTGGAACTTGAATGACTGATCTTCAACAACTGTTATGAAGGAGGGGAGGTTAAATGAAAGAAAATCCCTGATATTCACTTCATAAGTAAACAAGTAATGATTTGTTTTATTTAACTCTAACAGTGAACAAATTAACAGAACTACTGACAAACCGAACAATTTCCCCTTAACTACTAACTATTTCCCAACATGGACTGCTTCAGTACCTTAGGAGTCACGAATGGTGCTGAACATTGTGCAATCATCAGCAAACATCCCCACTTCTGACCTTATGATGGAGATAAGGTCATTGATGAAGCAGCTGAAGATGTTTGGGCCGAGGACACTACCCTGAGAAACTCCTACAGAGATGCCCTGGAGCTAAGATGATTGACTGCCAATAACCACGACCATCTTCCTAGGTGTCAGGCATGACTCCAGCCACCGGAGACTTTGCCCACGATACCCAATGATTCCAGTTTTGCTCGGGCTCCACGAGGCCACACTTGGTCGAATGCAGCCTTCATGTCAAGGTCTGTCACTCTCACCTCACCTCTGGAATTCAGCTCTTCTGTCCACGTTTGAACCAAGGCTGTAATGAGGTCAGAAGCTGAGTGGCCCTGGCAGAACCCAAACTGGGCATCACTGAGCAGGTTATTGCTGAGCAGGTGCCGCTTGATAGCACTGTTGATGATGCCTTCCACCACTTTACTGATGATCGAGAGTAGACTGATGGGGCGGTAATTGGCCGGGTTGGATTTGTCCTGCTTCTTATGTATAGGACATATTTGGGCAATTTTCCACATTGCCGGGTAGATACCAGTTTGTATCTCTACTGGAACAACTTGGCTAAGGAAGCGGCAAGTTCTGGAGCACAAGTCTTCAGTACTATTGCCAGAATGTTGTCAGGGCCTGTAGCCTTTGCAGTATCCAGTGTCTCCAACCGTTTCTTGATATCACATGGAGAGAATCGAATTGGCTGAAGACTGGTATCTGTAATGCTGGGGACCAGTGGAGGAGGCCGAGATGGATCATCCACTCGGCACTTCTGGCTGAAGATTGCTGCGAAAGCTTCAGCTTAATCTTTTGCACTGATGTGCTGGGCTCTTCCATTAACGAGGATGGGGATATTTGTGGAACCTCCTTCTCCAGTGAGTTGTTTAATTGTCCACCACCATACACGATTGGATGTGGCAGGACTGCAGAACTTAGATCTGATCCGTTGGTTATGGGATTGCCTAGCTCTGTCTATCACTTGCTGCTTTCGCTGTTTGGCTGCAAGTAGTCCTGTTTGGTGGCTCCACCAGGTTGATATCTCATCTTCAGGTATGCCTGGTGCTGCTCCTGGAATGCGCTCCAGCATTCTCCATTGAACCAAGGTTGATCCCATGGTTTGATGGCAATGGTTGAGTGGGGGATATGCCAAGCCTTGAGGTTACAGATTGTGGTGGAGTACAATTCTGCTGCTGTTGATGTCCCACAGTGCCTCATGGATGCCCAGTCTTCAGTTGCTAGATTTGTGTGAAGTCTGTCCCATTTAGCACGGTGATAGTGCCACACAACACGATGGAGGTTGTTCTCAATGTGTCGGCTGGGCTTTGTCTCCACAAGGACTGTGCGATGGTCACTCTCACTGATACTGTCATAGACAGGTGCAACTGCAGGTGGCAGATTGGTAAGGATGAGTTCAAGTATGTTTTTCCCTCTTGTTGGTTCCCTCAACACCTGCCGCAGACCCAATCTAGCAGCTATGTCCTTTAGGACCTGACCAGCCTGATTTGTAGTACTGCTGCTGAGCCACTCTTGGTGGTGGACATTGAAATCCCTAACCTACAGTACATCTGGGCATCCTCAGTGCTTCCTCCAAGTGTTCTTCAACATGGAAGAGTACAGATTCATCAGCTGAGGGAGGATGGTATGTGGTAATCAGCAGGAGGTTTTCTTGACCATGTTTAACTTGAAGCCATGAGACTTCATCGGGTCTGGAGTCAATGTTGTGGACTCCAACAACACCACCCTCCCGACTGTATACCACTATGCCACCACCTCTGCTGGGTCTGTCCTGCCAGTGGGACAGGACATATCCAGGGATGATGTTGGTGGTGTCTGTGGCATTGTCTGTAAGGTATGATTCTGTGAATATGACAATGTCAGGTTGTTGCTTAACTAGTCTGTGAGACAGCTCTCCCAATTTTGGCACTAACTCCCAGATGTTAGCGATGAGGACTTTGCAGGGTCAACAGGGCTGTCTCTGCCGTTGTCTTTTGCAGTGCCTAGGTGGATGCCAAGTGATCCATCCAGTTTCATTTCTTTGAGACTTTGTTGCAATTGGTACAACTGAGTAGCTTGTTAGGCCATTTCAGAGGGCAATTTAGAGTCAACCACATTGCTGTGGGTCTGGAGTCACATGTAGGCCACACCAGGTGAGGGGTGTCAGATCTCCTTCCCCAGAGGGGATTAGTGAACCAGATGGGTTTTCCCTGACAATTGGCAATGATTTCATGGTGATCCGTACATTCTTAATTCCAGACTTTTCTTTTAATTATTGAATTCAAATTCCACCATCTGCCATGGTGGGATTCGAAGCCGGATCACCAGAACATTGTCTGGGTTTCTGGATTAATAGTCCAGTGATAATACCACTAGGACATCGCCTACCCTCAAGTGTAGGTTAAGCTCTCTATCTTCACCACGGTTCTTAAAGGTATGACCTCTGGGAATTGACCAGTCATTCTGATGATATTTAGGATATACTGTTGTCCAGTTTTATTTTTAGTTTTACTTTTGGCAAAGGTGCGACACAATCGACCAACACCCTATTAAATGGTTCCTCAAAATCTGGTATTGGATACAAAAGTGCTGATTTGATTGCATGTCGCAGTTTTCCCATCACCTGGAAGTTTGTTTTTATACAAAATTGTACTACAGCTTCAAGCAGACCTAGCTAGTAAAATGATATCAGAGATAAAAGGTACTGCAGATGCTGGAGAATCCGAGATAACAAGCATGGGGCTGGATGAACACAGCAGGTCAAGCAGCATCACAGGAGCAGGAAAACTTGACGTTTCGGGCCTAAACCCTTCATCAGAAATGGGGGAGGGGAAGAGGGTTCTGAAATAAATAGGGAGAGAGGGGGAGGCGGATAGAGGAGAGGATAGGTGGAGAGGAGGCAGACAAGTCGAAGAGGCGGGGATGGAGCCAGTAAAGGTGAGTGTAGGTAGGGGGGTAGGGAGGAGATAGGTCAGTCCAGGGAGGACGGACAGGTCAAGGGGGCGGGGTGACTCCCTTGTCCGCTCCACACTCCCCTCCAGCCCCACCACACCCGGCACTTTTCCCTGCAACCGCAGGAAGTGCTACACCTGCCCCCACACCTCCTCCCTCACCCCAATCCCAGGCCCCAAGAAGACTTTCCACATCAGGCAGATGTTCACCTGCACATCTGCCAATGTGGTATACTGCATCCGCTGTACCCGTTGTGGCTTCCTCTACATCGGGGAAACCAAGCGGAGGCTTGGGGACCGCTTTGCAGAACACCTGCGCTCAGTTCGCAACAAACAACTGCACCTCCCAGTCGTGAACCATTTCAACTCCCCCTCCCATTCCTCAGATGACATGTCCATCCTGGGCCTCCTGCAGTGCCACAACGATGCTACCCGAAGTTTGTAGGAACAGCAACTCATATTCTGCTTGGGAACCCTGCAGCCCAATGGTATCAATGTGGACTTCATAAG
>JAHRHZ010000077.1:4246779-4273977 GCA_024137785.1 Ginglymostoma cirratum | reverse complement strand
ATTTCTGATGAAGGGTTTAGGCCCGAAATGTCAAGTTTTCCTGCTCCTGTGATGCTGCTTGACCTGCTGTGTTCATCCAGCCCCATGCTTGTTATCTAGCTAGTAAAATGTTGACTCTAATGTGCTTGGATCTCCCAGTTTCCAACCTGTCTGGCACTGGGAATTTCATGTGCTACCCTTAACAATGATCAATGATACTCGGGCAGTAGACTGTCTGGTGAATCACAGTGAACTCTATGTCGGCAGATCTGTGAGAAGGCCTCTGCTTCCTTGTTAGAATCCCATTTTTCATATTGTACCATTCCAAAATTCTCTCAGGGCATCAACTTCAGTTTAATCTCACTGAGCTACTTAACTCCAGATTGGCTTGCTGAACCTTGATCAGAGAAGATTTATCAGACACTTTCTTCATATACATAAATTCCTAAAAATTGTTTAGCTGACTAAATATCTGTGGTGTAAATTTGACCTCAGACAATGGACTTGATTTAGCTGTTGCCCAGTCACGACGTATGAAAGAAAAATTCTCAGGAATATTTTATGTAAATACTCTGACTCCATGACTTCACTCAGTCTTTCTGTGACTACTGGAGAAGTCACAACCTTCACTCCTACGAAATAGCTGCCTCACAGTAAATCAACTGAGTGTTCAAGTGAATTATGGACAAATACAACAGCTACCATTTTGGACATTATATCACACTCTAGGTGCACCCAATTTAAAGCTATGGGTAGATATTCTCTGCTAATCAGATTTACTAAACTTTGGCATTCATATCACTCTCTGGTGAAAAAGGCATGCTGTTGTCCAGCAAATCAGTGAGAGTGGCACCTGTATCTCTAAGAATGACTATGAATAAGGAGTTAAATTTTCCTTTTGACAAGAATTCACTGTTACATTCGCAAATCGTTTAGTTTCCTTGCACACACAAAAGTGTTTACGGTTGGTCTCTCAGCTACAGTCAGAGCTACAGCTGTTGTACTCTTCGTTGGAGCTCTCTTCTCTACACTGTGTACCACAATAAATCCCATAGATTTACCACTCAACTTCCAGAAATCTGAGCAAAGGTGTCCCATCTTACAACGATGGATAAAGAGGCCTTCGAACACCATTTCTACACTCAGAATTTTCTTTTCTGGCCTGTGGAGGAGATCCTGGAGCCTTTCCAAATAGCCCTGTTGTTCCTGGCTACTTGCTTTTCTTGCTGCTTCTCACCGTCTAACTTTCTTCCTTTCCATCTTTCCTCCATCTGAAGTACTCTTTCTACTTCTTTTTGCACTGTTAGGTGTGCTTCTCTTTCACTTCAGCATTGTTTTAAACTCTTATTTTGTTTACATGTTCACTTTTGACTGGCGCATTCAAACAAGCTCCCTTTCCTCGACCCAACTTGTTGGGGAATCTGTCTTCTATAAGTTAGCCTTCACTGGTACTATATGCTTTGGAATACCTACAGCTCCTCACGTCATTTCATTGGCCTCATCAGGAATTTTTTATATTCCCTCGTGGGATGTGGGCATCTCTGGCTGGCAAGCAATTATGGGTCATCCCTAGTTGCCCCTTTGAGAAGTTGGTGGTGTACTGTTTCTTGAAGCGCTGCAGTCTATGTGCTGTAGGTTGACCCAAAAGCTCTTAGGGAAGGAATTGCAGGATTTTGACTCAGTGACAGCGAAGGAATGGCGATATGTTTCCAATTCAAGATAGGAATGGTTTACAGGGGAACTTGCAGATGGTGATGTTCCCATGTATCTTCTGCCCTTGTCCTTCTAGGTGGAAGTAGTCCTGGGTTTGGAAGGTTATATCTAGGGATTTCTGCAGTACATCTTGTAGGTAGTACACACTGCTGCTTCTGATCGTCGGTGGTGGAGGGAGTGGATAATACACACTGCTGCTACTGATCGTCGGTGCTGGAGGGAGCGGATATTTGTGTAAATGGTGTCAATCAGTTGGCTGCTTTGTCCTGGATGCTGTCAAGCTTCATGAGTGTTGTTGGAACTGCACTCAGTCAGACAACTGTGGAGTATTTTATCACACTCTTGACTTATCGATGGCAGACAGGGTTTGGGGAGTCAGGAGATGATTTACTCACCACAGTATTCCTAGCATCTGACTTGGTCTTGTAGCCACTGTGTTTATGTGGCAAGTCCAGTTGAGTTTCTAGTCATTGGTAACCCAAAGGATGTTGATAGAGGTGCATTCAGTGATGGTAACACCATTGAATGTCAAGGGGCGGTAGCTAAATTGTCTCTTATTGGAGATGGTCATTGCCTGGCATTTGTGTGGTGTGAATGGCACTTGACACTTGTCAGGCCATGCCTAGATATTGTCCAGATCTTGTTGCATTTGAACATGGACTGCTTCAGTATCTGAGGAGTCGTAAGTGGTTCTGAACATTATACAAACATCGGTGAATATCCCCGCTTCTGACCTTATGATGGAGATAAGGTCATTGATGAAGCAGCTGAAAATGGGTGGGCCTAGGACATTACACTCAGGAACTCCTGCAGAGATGTCCTGGAGCTGAGATGACTGACCTCCAACAACCAAAACCACATTCCTATGTGCCAGGTAAGTGCTAGGACCATTGCTGTTTGCTGTGTACAGTAACAAATTGGGTGTGAATGCTGAAGGTTTAATTAGTAAGCTTGCAGATGATATGAAAATTGGGAGTGTTGTTGATAATTGAGGAGGGTGGTCTCACAATACAATCTGATATTGATCAGCTGACAAAATGGGCAGCGCAATTGCAGTATAAGCCTGACGAGTGCAAAGTGATGAATTTTGGGAGGTCTAATAAAAGAAGGTTATACACAAAGGATGGTAAGTCCCTGGGCACTACTGAGGAATAAAGGGACCTTGGTGTACAAGTCCATAGATACCTGAAGGTGTCAGCACAGGTAGACATGATGGTGAACAAGTCATACAGAATTCTTTCCTTCATTTCCTTCATTCACTAGGGGCATAAAATATTGGAGCAAGGAATTCTTGTTACAATCTTTTAAGACATTGGTTAGGCCATCGATGGAAAACTGCGTGCAGTTCTGGTCGTACACTGTGAGAAGGATGTGATTGCACTGGTGAGAATGCAGAGGAGGTTCACCAAAATGTTGCTTGGTGTGAAAAGTCGCAGTTATGTTTCCTTCAGGCAGAGAAGGCTGAGGAGGAAATCTGACTGGAGTACTAAAAATTATGAGAGGCAGAGCGAGACAGTAGATCGCGAGAATCTCTTCCCTGAAACACACATGTATAACACCAGACGACATAATTTTAAAGTGAGGAGCAAGTAGTTTGGAGGAGATCTGAGAAAAATATTTTTCACTCAGAGGATGACAGAAATATGGAACATGCTGGCTGAGAGGATGGTGGAGGCAGGTACTCTCATAACAGTTAAGAAGCATCTGGATGAGTACATTAAAATGCCGAAGCATCGTGGGCTATGGACCATGCAGAGGAATGGAATTAATGTATTTCGGTGTTTGTTGCTCAGCGTAGAGATGGTGGGCCAAAGGGCCTGCTTTTATGCTGTATCACTCTCAAATTTTAATTTGTGGCTAGTATGATACAGCATGTTGCCAATAAACAGAACACTGATTGCACTCAACCAGCCACTGCTCACAAAACTTAAAATATCTAACAATGAACAGTATTCCATGATTGAACAACACAGGCTGAATAAGCCAGAGTGTGCTAAGACTTACACTAACAAGCACTTTAAAATTCAGTCAGGTTCACAATGGAAGTCACTTAAACTTACTAGAAGCTACATATGTAGGGACCTGCCCTCTGCAGGAAAAATGGACATGATTAGGCACAGCATCTACTATTATTCATAGCAACACTTCAACCAATCAGATTTGCCTTGCTAACCTATCAATAGCCATTTCTCATGGAGGATATTTTGTTGCTGGTTATGAAATTTGGCATTCTTATATCTGCACTGTTGAATGTAACACATAAAGCTACAACAGCACGTTATTTTTCTCGGCAATACTTCATTTATAATCAGGGTTCCTTGTGTTATCTCAGGTGGGAGGGGGTGTGTTATGGCATTGAATGCTTTGCATTGGTGGCGGTCAGCTACTGGTGTGAGAAGCATCAGAATAAGATATGCTGGAGAAAGATGGGAAAGGCAGGCCAAGAAAGCAGCAAGGTGGAGAAGAGGCAGGGTATGATTCAGAAAGACCTAAAGTGCTATAGTAACATACAGTAAAAAAAAGAGATAAGATAAAAGTTATGAATGTTCCAGATTGAAATGTGAAAGGAGAACTGTGCAGGGGAAACAGAATGTAAGTGAGGAAACATTTCAAATAGAACTTCATATCAGCAAATCAAAAATGTTTTTATTGGATTTTGAGAAATCTAAAGATTTTTAAATAAATAATTACTATTAGCATAATATGAAAATTTGTTTTGTTTACAGTAATCTGTAAATTAAAATTAATTTTACACAAAATTGAAAGCATTTTATTCATATTACTTTCATCATGAAATCCTACAGGGTGTAATATTTGTCATGTATTTCCAACTATTCTGATGGCAGAAGTAAAATGTGTATCACAATGAAAGAAAATGTGTTTGCTGTTAATAGTTATTATGCGTTTACTGCTATCTTCTGCAAAGCAATATTTTTATAAAGTAAAAACAATCAAGGCATGGTTCACTTCTCTAGCTATGACAGTGATGATAAATTAATTCAGAAATTTATCAAAGCATTGGCAGCTGCAATACAAAGCACAGCAACCTGAACAGCATGCCTGCAATATGATTTTACAAAGAAAAACTGAACGTAATTTTGACCAGCAGCTTTAGAGTTTCACCCATTCTCATACATTATAGAGGTAGTTTAATCACCCGTAAGGAATTACTAGCTTTTCTGTTCGTGAAGCGTGACATTTCAATTGCACAGCCAATAAAAGTATTACATAGAAAAGGATCAAATGATTTACTGTCTTGAAGACCAGGGTTACCATGGTGAGGCATCTACCCCATGCTTATGAGGTCAAGTCAGAGCACTCTGTCAATGGCCAACCTTCAGTTATGTGATATAACAGTATTTATTTCAAGTCACAAACTAGCTGCTTCTGTATCAAACAAAATTTAAATTTCAAGAGTTTTTTTTTATTCAAGGATGATGAGTGGTAAAATACAATAAAAAAAACTATGTGAAAGTCAAAGTCTAGATCTGTCCAACAATGCATGGCCCCAAAATCTAATTGAAATTACATTTAAATTATTAGTTCTCACTGTGTTATGTCACGTTTATTCAATTTTGTACCAACGTTTGGTTTAATCTTTATCTATTTGGTCCTAGCTTTTGTCTTGTAATTCTTTTTGTATTTGTCTTGCCCATTTCTAGGTACATTTGAGAATGTGGAAAGGAGGATTTAAGCTATAAGGAGGACACAAAGAAACTGCAAGAGGGATAGATATAGGTTAAGTGAATGGGGGAAATTTGGAAAATGGAGTTTAATGTGAGAAAATTTGAGGTTGTCCATTTTGGGAGGAATAACAGAAAAGCAGAATAATATTTAACTAGAGAGATATTGTAGAATATAGTGGTACAGAGGAAACTGGGTGCCCTTGCACATATGAGTTGCAAAATATTGGCATGTCAATATTACAAGAAATTAGGAGTTGCCCTTTATTGCAAAGGGGTGGAATACAAATGTAAACAAATTTTTCTAAAACTTAACAATGCATTGGTGAGACCATACCCAGAGCTCTGCTTAGAAATTTGGTCACCTTCAAAGAAGATTCATGAGGGCTGATTCCTAGACTGATGAGTCTATCTCATGAGGCAAGGTTAACCAGGTTAAGCCTACACTCATTGGAGTTTTAAAGAATGAGAGGCAATCTTATTGAAACATAAAAGATTTTAAAGGGACTCAACAGAGGAGATGCTGAGGGAACGTTTCCACTTGTGGAGGAGATCAGAACTAGATCACATAGTTTAAAAATAAGGGTCTCCCATTTAAGGCAGAAGAGGAGGAATTTTATCTCTCAGACAGTTGTTAATCTTTGACATTCTTTTCCACAGACAACAGTGGACCATGTGTAATTGAATATGCTCGAGACCCTTGTTGAAGATCCTATTGCAAAAGCCTTGACAAGTAGCTGAGATGCATTCTGTATCCTGTAAATATCGCAGCCTCAATGTGCTGTTTATTGAGAGGACAGATACTTGAGTTATAGTTATATGCTAACTCTTGAAACAACAAGTTCTTGATGGAGAAGTCACTTTCCCAGCAGCAAAATCAAAGATAAAAACAAAAAAACAGAAAAGTACCATTTGTCAAATGTTGCCTCATCCACCCCTTTCACATTAAGATTGGCTTGTAGTTGCTAACTTGCATACATAGTACAGACCTAGAATTGTACGACACAAGTCTCTGCCATAATGACATATATTTCTCTTAAGGTTCAGGATTAATACCATAAACTGGTAGAATAGTAAACTGGATAGTTGTTAACTTTATCAGGTCATGTCCCCCATGTACAATTGGTCAAGAAAGGAATATTTTAATTTTAAAGAATAAAGGCTGCTTTGAGTTAGGCAGGAAGACTGAAAACTGAGAAATCTTTCCTTGCACGAACCTGTCTCCAACCCTCACATTTTTAGTTTTAACTGAGACAGAAGGTGGTCATTTAGCCAACTTATTCCAAGGTGGCAGGATGACATTTTCATCAGCGAAATTCCACGTCAATCAACTTTTTGACCTAATCTACAACAGTACAAGTGTTGGGAGAATCAGACCAATTCACCAACACGAGACAAAACTGGTGGATTCAGCAGATAACTACCTATGCACCAACCTTCTGGATCCAAGTACCTGTTTGTAAACATTCTAAAATCAAACACCTCTCACTGACCTTCGCAACTCCCACTCCCAACCTCTGCACTATAAAATAGTTCACCCTCCTCCCATTCTAACATTGCACCCCCTCCCTGCCCAATACATATCATCACCCAGACCTTCAGGGACAAGTAGATAATTGTGTTGAAGGTCAATGAGTGGCAGGAACTGGGTGCAAAAATGTTCACGTTATTTTTATATAGCAAGGAGGAGTTCGCCTGCTTATTTTAACATCAGAAAAATGAATGAAACCTTATTTTTGGACACTACCAGTTGCACTTGGATGTACATTACCGTGTTCAGTTCTACAAAACTAAGTGGTTTCCTATGTACATTAAAGATACAAATTTTCAAATCAAAAGGTGTATTGCCAGCACTGCCAAGTGTTTCAGATGTACAGCAGTTGATATTGTGAAATGTGACATTGGTTAGAGTGAACTAGGCAAATAGCACTTTTTAAGTCACAACCACTACATTTACACCCAGCACTCTCTTTAGAATAAAATGACAGTATGTACAAGACCTGTAACTGGAAGACATCAGCAAAATAATAATGGGAAAGAGAGACCCTGCAGCAACAGAAAGCAAGGATGTTGATGTAGGTTAAGTCGAGCTGTAGTCTTCATACCTTGTGGTTTAATGCATACAGAAATGTTGAGAACTATAGGTTGAATTTAGAAACCTATTGAGAGAAAAGATCAAAAGCTGTCACCTATGTCCCCAGCTATTCCCCATAGCCCTCATACCTCCATGCCAACATGCCCCAGCCACTCCACATGACCCCTCATGCTCTCCTTGTCAACTGAATGACAAGAACATATCCCTTTTCATTTTGTCCAATAAAACTTTGAGACATTTACTAAAAAGGATCACAGGAAATAATAGCTTATGAATAACAGATTAATTATGTCAATCAATCATTTGCTTTAACATAATCATTGAAGAGCTCCTCATTTTATTGGTGCAGGTTCTCAGACAAGTATGTGTGGACAGCAGGTAGAAACTTGGTTTTCTTCCCAATAGGTGTTCACATGCAGCTAGTTTTATCATATCTCTGATGGGTGAAAATATATTTAAAGAAGTAAAAATAAAAATAGAGTTGAAAGGATTCAGGCTTTTGAAACACTGGATCGTATAGATGCAGTGGGCATGAGATTATACTTATCAAGTGTTTAAGTGGGATTTTGTTCGATTGTAATGAAAATAGTTTACCCAATTAAAGGTTATGTAGATAATCATTCTTTGGGTACAATGTACACTCTATGGAGTGTATAATTAAAATAAGGTTACAAAATAACCTACTGGGGAGAAAGTAAATCTCAAAAATTAAATGGTGGTTTTAAATCAACTGTCAGGCAGTTTTACAAAATAAATTCACATTCAACGGAATTGCTAGTCATCCTCAAGAAAGGGTGTCTCTTGAACAGAATATTATAGTATTTGATATTTTGATTATATGAAGGAATATTTTCTAATTTAAAGAGAGAAGAGAATCTGTTTACTCTATATTAATTGAATGCAGGTAGATATTAACTGGGCATTCAGCTGTGGTGATAGATAAGCTGAACATTATGCCAAAAAGGATGAAGATGGGAAGTTTGGGATGAAATGCAACTTCTAAAGGATTAAACTCTCATAATAACTCGATGGCAATAAATATTCTAAAATAGTCTCAAAACAAGTTCAGATTCAAGAAGGTACCATAAACTACAGGAATGTAGGCTAAATGAGACAGAATGGCATGTGTTTGATAAATACAGTTTGGAATTCTCAGGAGCCTATCAGTTGTGAATTTTAAGGGTCGACAGTAGTGTCAACCAAAAACAAAGTTAAGGAGCTCAGAGATAATAAGAACTGCCAATGCTGGAATCAGAGACAACACAGTGTGGAGCTGGAGGAACACAGCAGGCCAGGCAGCATCAGAAGAACAGGAAAGTTGATGTTTTGGGTCAGGATCCTTCCTCATAAAAGGAGCTGTCACTACTTAATGAACTTGAGTAGACAGATTCAATAAGATAGACTATGTAGCCTATCAATTGTTATCCTGAGATGTAACTACAAAATAAGACAATTAGTACAGGAATTGACTGTGTTTTTAAACTACCAATTGAACAACTTCCCACAGCAACCCTAATGGGTTCAAGATCTATCATAATCACTAAGCTAAACTGCAGCATCATAGCGAGCAGCTCTCCTAATTCTTTGAATCATGATGAACCTGGGGAGTTAACAAGAAAATGGAATGAAAATCTGAATTTCCAAAATAGTGGGAAGAAGTGGGGAAAAAAAAGACAATTGAACATCTTCAAGTCAGGAGGATCCATTGTTTTTTGTATAAATGATTTAGATGTGAACTTAGGAGATATGGTTAGTAAGTTTGCAGATGACACCAAAATTGGAGGTGTAATAGACTGCGAAGAATGCTACCTCAGAGTACATCGGGATCTTGATCAGATGGGCCAATGGGCTGAAGAGTGGCAGATGGAGTTTAATTTCAATAAATGTGAGGTGCTGCATTTTGGAAAGGCAAATAGGGGTTGGACTTACACACTTAATGGTAAGGTCCTGGAGAGTCCTGGAGGGCAGGTTCATAGTTCCTTGAAAGTGGAGTGACAGGTAGATTGGATAGTGAAGAAGGCATCTGGAATGTCTGCCTTTATTACTGCATTGAGCATAGGAATTGGGAGGTAATGTTGCAGCTATACAGGACATTGGTGAAGCCACAGTTGGAGTAGTGCATGCAATTCTGGTCTCCTGGCTATAGGAAGGATGTTGTGAAACTTGAAGGCGTTCAGAAAAGGTTTACAAGGATGTTGCCAGGGTTGGAGGGTTTTAGCTTTAGGGAGAGGCTGAATGGATTGGGGCTATCTTGCCTGGAGCGTCAAAGGCTGACAGGTGACCTCATGAAAGGTTTATAAAATCATAAGGGGCATGGATAGGGTGAATAGGCAAGGCCTTTCCCCTGGGGTGAGCAAGACCAAAACTACAGGGCATAGGTTTAAGGTGAGAGGGGAAAGGTTTAAAGGGGACCTAAGGAGGAACTTTTTCATGCAGAGAAGGCGCTTGTATGGAATGAGCTGCCAAAGGGACTGTTGGAGGCTGGTACGATTGCAACATTTAAATGGCATTTGGATGGGTATATGAATAGGAAGGGTTTAGAGGGATATGGCCAAATGCTGGCAAATGGGACCAGATTTATTTAGGGCACCTGGTTGGCATGGAGGTGTGAATGGTCTGTTTCCATGTTGTGCATCTCTATGACTCTATGATTCTAAGTACTGATAACATTCGAGTTATCTAAGTTCTCTTGTCATCCGCACTATACATAATAATCAAATACAGTTTGGGAAGAAGAAAGGCAGGACACTCTTACATTCAGTAACTCCTACCT
This sequence comes from Ginglymostoma cirratum, assembly GCA_024137785.1. NCBI lineage: Eukaryota > Metazoa > Chordata > Chondrichthyes > Orectolobiformes > Ginglymostomatidae > Ginglymostoma > Ginglymostoma cirratum. Next base: position 4,263,734 of record JAHRHZ010000077.1, on the reverse strand, counting down.
TTTCCTGCATGCTGAAATAAGCACAATAATAGCAGGTGTGCAGCAAGAAACAAAATCAGTATAAATATTCTGAGCAAGCAAAGCACAACCTTATATGCCATGTGGATAAAAGTTATCCAGAAAACTAATTCACAGCAATTTTTCATACTGACATTCACTTACATGCCTTAGAAGCTCAGTGATAATAGTACAAAATAAATAATTTAATATCCATACATTTCTTTCACACCTCTCAGTTTGACAAGCCATCGTTACTCATTCAAAATATTCCAAATGCCTGAAGGCAAATGCAGAGTTTTGCCTGAGTGTATAGTTAACACCCATTCAACATACCTTCTCAATGTCATAATAAACTGAAATATGTATGCTATTGAAACTCTAAAGACAACCCACTATTTGGTAAACAATTGCAAAGTAGATGCATATTACTTTCATAAAATGTGTCCACATTTTTCAATTAAAAAGACAATTTAAAAATAGCTCCTTTGAAGGGGGAGAAATAGGAAGGGGTTAAATTGTTATATAGTCATACAGTCATTCAACATAGAAGTGACACTTTAGCCCATCGAAACTGCACCAACCTATTCACATTAACCTCACTTTCAGCACTTGGCCAATAGCATTGATTGTTATGAGATTTCAAGTGTTCATCCAAGTATTTTTTCAGGGCTTCCCATCTCTACTGCCCACCCAGGCAGTGCACTCCAGATTCTCTATCCTCTAGGTGAAAAAGGTTTTCCTCAAATTTCTTCTAAACTTCCTGCCCTTCCTACCTAAATTATGCTCCCTCATATTGATCCTTCAACTAAGGGGACTTGCCCATTCCCCTCAAAATCTTATGCATCTCAATCAGGTCCTCACTCAAACTTCCCTACTCGAAAGAAAACAACCCAAGCTTATCCAGCTTCTCTTCATAGCTGAAATGCTCCAACTCAAGTAATATCCTGGTGAATCTTCTCTGCATCCTCTTCAGCACAATCACATATTATCTATCGTGTGGCAACCAGAAAAGCACACAGTACTCCAGCTAATGGCTAACCAAAGTATTCGACAGCTCCAATATAACCTCCCTACTCTTACAATCTATGCCATGATGAATAAAGGCAAGTATCCCATATGCCTTCTTAACCACCCTATTAAACCGCCTTGCCACTTTCAGGGATCTATGGACAAGTGCCACAAGATCCCTCTGTTCTTTTGGCCTTTCTAGTATCCTGCCATTCATTAAGTACCTCTCTTGACTTGGTGCCTCTTCCAAAGTGCATCACCTCACACTTTTCATGGTTGAATTGCATCTGCCACTGATCAATCCATCTAATTTCTTGAGGGCAGCATACCACTCCACAGCCCTTCCAAGTTATCTATAAATTCAAGTCAACTGTTTCATTGTTACTTTACTCATTTTTAATTTTTAAATTATTTACCACTCTCATTAACATAATTTAGTCCTTTTGTTCCTCACTGTTCGCTATCACTGCAGGCTGCATCATCGCACAGATACTGTTCTCGATCTACCTCGTTGCAATGCTTCACCGCACCACCGACAAGCTTCCCACTGCAGTGCAGCTAACTTACAGAACCTGTGGGAAATTATTCAAACTCCACCAATTTCAAGCCAAAACCAAAGTCACTCAGCAGTGTCATCGAGCTGCGGTACACGGATAATGCTTCATATGTGCAATGTCAGAGGACAAACTCCAGAACATCATCAGCGACCTTTACAGAGGCATTAGAGAGCATAGGTCTCACGCGGAACATCCTCAAGACAAAGATCCTCCACCAACCTGGCTCGGCATTGTGGAGCAAACCCCCAATCATCAAAGTCCACAGGGAGACCAGGGAAGATTGAACACTTCCAATATCTTGGGAGTGTTCTATCAACCAAAGCAGTTATTGATGAAGAGATCCAGCATTTCCTCCAGTGTGCTAGCACAGCCTTCGACCACCTGAGGAAAACGGTGTTCAAGGACAACAATATCAGATCTGACATGAAGCTCCTGGTATACCAAGCTGTGCTTGTTCCCATCCTACTAGATGGCTCTGAGACATGGGCTGATACAGCAGATATCTCCAAGCGCCGGAGCAGTATTACCAACACTGTGAATCCACTGGGAAGACAGACGCACCAACACCAGCATCTTCAACCAGGCCAACTTCCCCAGCATCAAGGCATTGACTATCCTTGGTCATTTGTGATGGGCTGGGCATGTTGTCCACATGACCGACACAAAACTCCCCAAAAGGGTGCTCTACTCCCAGCTTCGAAACAGCAGGCGAGTCCCACGTAGAGAGAGGAATTGCTTCAGGGATACCCTCAAGGTCTCACTGGTGAAGTACAGCATTTCCAACAACACCTAGGAATCACTAGCCCAAGACTGTTCAAAGTGGAGGAGGAGCATCCAGGAAGATATCGAACACCTGGAAACTTGCCATTGGGAAAAAGCGGAGGCTAGGCAAAAACATTGTAAGGAGCACGGTGCGATACCAACGCTCCACCCACACCTTCCCACAACCACCTCTGCCCCAAGTATAATAAAGCCTGCAGTAGCTGCATCGGTCTATACAGCCTCCTAAGGACTCACCCTGAGAGTAGAAGAAAGTCATCCTCGTATATGAGGGACCGCCAATGAATGGCTTTTCCAGTTCAACTCATCTTTAATTTTTAAATTATTTACCACCCACATTAACATCATATATATCTTATCCCCAGGGCAGCTGTATTTCTTTCTTGTGTTTGGCAACAATTTTTATAAATTATCTCCTAATCTGTTGTCATTTTCTGCATATTATTCACCTTGCATAATGTAAGAAACATGAGTAGGAATAGACAGGTTGCTCTTCAAACCTACTCAATAACTTCACGGCCGTTCTTCTGCTTCAACACTTTCCAGCCGAATCCTGATATAATTTGTTCACTGAAAGATCAAAAATCAATCTATTCCAGCCTTAAATATATTCAATGATAGGGTACCCACGACCCTGTAGAGTTTCGACTTTGTCATGTATTCCTCTCCCAATACTGGAATTCCAACCTGTAAGATTTTGACAACTCCACTGATTTTTAGAGTACGATATCAGTTTGAAGTAACATTTTAGGATTAAACTTTAAACTACCTTTGTAACTAGTTTTTAAACACATTTGTTTGAATTTATATAAATAAGAAAATTGACAGGACACTGCTTGGAAGAAACTGGCCTTCCTGGTGTAATAACCCTAAAAGATGCCAAAGAATCTAGGTTACATAATTGTGCCTGTTTTAACCACACTAGGTGTAACTCAGGTTTGTTTGACAGCTCCAAAGAAATAAGTAAAAAATTTGAACTGAGCAGCTTGAAAAGATTATGACACCCTATCTTTAAACAAAAGCTATGTACTTTAAAAAGATTTAAGTTTGTGAACTAACTTTATCAATCAACTGTATCAGTGTAAACAAAACAGCATCCCAATATTCTGCGTGAAACATTTATTCTTAATTGATTTGCGTTCCTAAGGATGTTAGGTTGTAGTTGCCATTATTGGTAAAAGGACGTATTGTTGCTTGAACTACAACTCTATCAGATGTGCTAACTGCTCACACAAAGAAATGTTAGTCTCTAGACTCAATAGACAGATGTTAACTGTTGTCTCCGCTTATATGACAGTATAGTTAAGAGGTGATAGTCTAGACCTTGAAGAGTAAAGACTCATGTGGTGTCTCTACCGCTTCTTTCTTCAGTATTTATAAATTCATGCCTAATAAATGTCACTTGACTCATGAATACTGGTTATTCATACCTTGTTAGGTTGAGCACAACTCAGAACCCCATTATTGGAGAATAAGAATGCAGAATATTTAAAATGGTGTTTTGCCTCAACCCATTCTAAACTTACAGAAACAGAAAGTGCTGAAGAAATTAAGCAGGTCTGCCAACATCTGTGGACAGAAAAACAGTTATGAAAGAGATGAGACGTCTCATGAATGAGGCAGACCAGACGATCTGTACCCAACCTGCACTGTAACCACTTAATCAAGACATGAGTTGGTTATGATAGACCCGGACTATTGAAAAAGTGTGCACTCACCAGAACTTCCAAGAAGAAGTCTATCCTACCAGATGCATCCCTATTATATACTAGGTTTGTCACATGTTTTTATTTTATCTAAAAACTTGTGACAGTGAAAGTAATTCCAGAACGTGGGCTATTACTATGTATTCGTGGCATACTGATTGATACCAAAACTATAATCTGATATTGAGAATCTGAATTCAGCTTTTTACACCACAAATATTTTCCTTCGCCCTTTCTAAAAGCTCCAGTTAACTCCAGAAGATTCTGTTCAATACTTCCCCAGATGAAAGCATCTAGAGCCAGACTTAAAGTGACTTTACACACACTAAGTTAAAGTCTCTATACTGAAATTAAGCACTTAATGCACCATAAATGACAATGAGCTCTAACCAGTAATAACAAGGACAATGCAACCAGATCACATGAAGCTATGAACTCTGACCTGAGGGATAACTCACACTTGACTACATTGATGGTGGTGGTGGTAGGAGCTTGTCCATATAAAACTGTACAGGAGCTCTCACTAAACATGGGGATGAAGCCATCATGCACATCATTGATTCCATCTTGCAGGGCTGTGTCATTGGGAATAATAAAGACCATCAAGAGTCAGAGTGAGCAACATGCCAGATGCATTGAATGTACTATAATGCTCAAAGCTACAAAATACTTGGACATAACTGAATGGGGAAGAGGACAAGCAGTCACAGGCCATGCAAGTGGGCCTCAACACATTGAGGTGACCACAGGGTAGGCTTTTGTTCGGCATTGGAGCATTCTGTTAAAAGATCAAACACTAAATTGACAAAGGAACATTCTCAGGAGAACTAAGTTTCACTTTGCTGCTATATGCTCACAGATCTATCTGTCAAAGGAAAATGTTTGGCCAGCTTAACCCAACATTTGTAATGGCTTTTTGGGCCTAAGGAGAAAGAGAAAAAGACAAAAAAAAAAATCCAGCACCAAAATCAAGCCTCAGGGAACTCCAACAATGGTGGTACAGGCAGTGCCTGAAGAGAGACACCAGGGTCTTTACTACCATTGAGTAGTGTACAGTGAGTGGGTCTACCGAAGGTATTGCAGCTGCTGGCAGGTGACTAAATACCAATGCTAGTGGCATGTTTCGACAATTAAGGAAGCTGTCATCTGCAAATGCCAACTTCCTCAGGAAGTACTGCAGCTGCACAACTTGGGAGGGAGCACTGGGCTTTCAAACAAGGAAGCCAAATTCACTCCTCCAGTGTCTAGCTCATTTGTGTGCACAGGCAACAATTCATTCAGGTTTGCACCTATTATTCAAGGCGCTGTCACTTTGCTTAGATTCTGCACAACTGCTAGCTTCTGCAAATGTTCAATCCCAGACATAATCTCATGGATTGCCTCATGGGTGTACCCCCAGGAAGCATGGCTACTGAACAAAGTAAAACTCGAGACTAATGTTGCAAAGCAGTATAATATTGCCGTGCATTGGCTAGGGCCATTACTGACGAAACAACTGGTCCATTGAATCTACCTTTCCATTGTTTCTCAAGTGTATTCCAGTATTTACTGGACTGTGTCTCCGAGAAAGTGATAGTTTGCTGCACCTCGTACAACCTAGCTCAATGACACAGTGATAACTTCACAGAGGGGGAAATAAAACAGCCATATGTTTCCCCAGACATGGGGGAGGTGATGGCCTAGTGGTAGTATCACTGGACTGTTAATCCAGAGACCCAGGTAATGTTCTGGGGACCTGGGTTCGAATCCCACCACGACAGATGATGGAATTTGAATTCAATAAAATATCTGGAATTAAGAATCTAATGATGACCATGAAGCCATTGCTGATTGTCGGGAAAAACCATCTGGTTCACTAATGTCCTTGAGGGAAGGAAATCTGCCATTCTTACCTGGTCTGGCCTACATGTGACTCCAGACCCACAGCAATGTGGTTGACTCTTAACTGCCCTCTGGGCAATTAGGGATGGACAATAAATGCTGGCCTAGCCAGTGACGCCCTCATCCCATGGATGAATAAAAAAATGTAGAGGGATTTAACAGAGATGCTAAGGGAGGCAAAGCTGATAATACTGCTGCTAAAGAAGCTATGGCAGCAGTGAGACATGACCGACAGACCCAAGGGACCTTAAAGGCAGCAGGATTTGAAGACGGATGACTTTTGACCAACATATATGGATGTTCAGATGTAGGAACCAATTGTGGGTGAGAGGCATGCCTACCTCAAACAGAATGTTTGATTTCTAATATTTAGACTTTATGCCCCTTTGTTTGGCAAACAATGAATGTCATTTTGTTAACATCCTGCTCATTTTCTGGGCCAGAGACTCATTATCGAGTTAGGCAGGAATACATGGAGGCTGAACATACATTGCGCAAACTTCAGTGAGTAAGGGATGTATTCATCCATTGCAATGACATAGAAGGCCTATACAACAATGAAACACACATATCTAGCTCAAGGTCACACTTCCCCAAGGTTATTTTCCTCTCAGAGAGTATTAGCAACTGGCGGCCTCAATGTTCTGGGCACTACTCCACATGATCCACATGTGCGCACCTACAGTGATCAGTATCCTTCAAAGTGAACTACAAGAAAAACAGAAACCAATCAGAAACCTTAACAGATATAATGTACCTAGATTAATGCAGTATGAAGTGCAACATTGGCTTGATCTAAATAACATTGACATCCATGTTCACATAGTGATTTCAAGGTTTTTTAATCTTTCTTGTCCAGTAACATCTGAGTGCTGCATGAGCTGACCTTCAGAAAGCCTGCTGACTGCTTTGCCATCTTGTCTCAGATGACTCTGGTGGCCATGCTGTGGTAGTCCAGGGCTGAGATAGCTCCAGCCCCCTGGAACCTCCTGCACAGGTACAGGTGCAACCTCTGTAGCTGATCTCAGAGGTGATTTGGCCCCTGGTAGAAGGGAGGTGGAGAGTCAGGGCACACATCATGGAGTGTCTGGAGATAACAATCCTTGGGTATCCAGCTGCCACTCCTCCTCGCTGTTGGTGTACAAGAACACTTATCCCCTTATCGGATTGACACCTGGAAGGCTGTCAAGGTGCTTTTCATCCATCTCAGCTAGCCAGTGAATAAACACATTCATGGCTAAAAAGACGAAGTGAAATTCCTTGCATGGATCTGGCAGATCCTGAATGCTGTTCTGGAGCTGGCTCGACAGAGTAGCCACTAACGCAACTCAAATGCTCAAACCATGACATCAGATATAACTTGTTCCAGTCTACTTATGACCTCCAGCACCGTTGTTAGACACTCCACTGCTTGCTAATGCATCCAAGTCATCCCTTTTAAAATTCTGAAAGATTCAAAGTGATAACTTTCATTCTTCAAACTCTGTAGATTACAGACCCAGACTCCTCAATCTCGATCTCCCCTCTTCAGACAGCACTGCTATCCCCGGAATTCATCTGGTGAACATCTCTACACTCCCTCTGTGACAAATATATCCTCTCTTAAGTAAGGGAAACAAAGCTGCATATCATATTCAGAGTAATATTGAATCCAATGCAAAAGGTAAGATAAACAAATCCAGATGACCAAGGAGATGGAAATTAACATTTGAAAAAAAAAGGTGTGCTTATGACAGGTGTAAGGCAGAAAAAAATTGAGAATCAACAGGAATACCGAAGGCTCGGGGAGGTAAAAAAGCAAATAGGCAAAGCAAAGAGGAAATATGAGAAAAGATGAGCAGATAATAGAAAGAGAAACCCCAAATCATCTATAGGCATATAAACAGTAAGAGAATGGTTAAAAGAGAAGTAGAGCAAATCAGAGACCAACATCAGAATTCACAGGGGGAGCCAGGGCCATGGCTGAGATATTAAATTAATACTTTGCATCTGACTTTATAAAAGAGGACGATGTCGCCCAGGCCATGGTGATAGAGGAGAAAACTCTGTCACTAGAAGGGGTCAAAATTAACAAGGAAGCAGTTCTGGATGAATTGTTGGTACTCAAAGTTAACAAGGCAGCAGAACTGGATGACATGCATGCAAGAATTTTGTAGGAAGTGAGGGGATAAATTGCAGAGGCACTAGGTATAATCTTCTAGTCTTTCCTGGATGCTGGGGAGGTGCCACATTTGTTGGAGAACTGCCAACATTATAGCCTTCTTCAACAAAGGTTATAAGGTTAATCCTGGTAATTACAGATCAGATAGCTTAACTTTGGTAGTGGGAAAATCTTTGAAAACAATTATTTGGGATAGAATCAGTAGTCAGATGGACAAATATGGGTTGATTATCAGGGTCAGCATGGATTTCTAGAAGATAAACTGTTTTTAACTAATTTTTGAAGAGTAGCGGAGAGGATTAATGCGGGTAATCCTTCTGACATAATATACATGGATTTCCAAAAGGCATTTGGTACAGTGCCTCGCAACGGGCCAGTGAGGAAAGTTGTAGGTCACTGTATAAAAGAAACAGCAGGGACATGGATACAAATTTGACTGATAGAAAACAGAATAACGGTCAATGGATATTTTCCAACTGCAGGAAAGTTTGTAGTGAAGTTCCCCTGAGGTTGGTATTGGAACCCTTGTTTTTCCTGATGTAATTATCTGGATTTTGGTGTGGAGGGGACAACTCCCAAGTTTGTAGATGGCACTAAACTTTGAATAATTATAAATTGGGAGGAGGATAGTGTGGAACTCCCAATGGACATTGACAAGTTAGTGGAGTGGGTAGATAGGTGGCAGAGAACTGTGAGATGATGTACTTTGGTCAGAAGAACACAAAGTCAATTTAAAATAGGGGGTAAATTCTAAAAGAGGTACAGGGCAGAGGGAACTGTCTATACATGTGCACAAACCATTGAAGGGTCAAGACATGTTGAACTTGTGCAAGACACTTGTTAGTTGGAGTATTGTGTACGGTTCTGGGCATCACATTATAGGAAAGATGCAAATGCATTGGAGAGGGTGCAGAACTGATTTGCTACAATGGTTCCAAGCATGAAAAACTTCAGCTATAAGGATAGATTGAAGAAGGTTGAGAGCTGATTGAAGTTTTCAAAACCATGAGTAGAGCTGAGAGTAGAGCATTTGGAATAAGTAGGGTAAAGCTGTTTGCACTTGTAAAAGAAACAAGGAAGTCATAGATTTAAAATGATGTGCAAACAAACGAAGAGTAATGTGAGAAAAAACACATTTTCATTCAGTGAGTTGTTCAGGTATGGAATGCACTGTCTGGAAATGTAACAGAGGGTTTCAGTTGAGGCATTTAAGAGGGCATTGATTTTTTTTTGGACGGCAATGGAATATGGTGAAAAGGCTGGAGATCGGCAATAGGTGATACAACGAAACTGATAATAGAGCGGTTGCAGGCACAATAATCTCTGTCTGCACCATGCTAAGTCTGTGATTCTGTAATACTCAAGAAATGATCTCACTGAGATTCTAAACAATTGAGGAAACACTTCTTTGTTCCATGATTCAAATCCTTTGACAATAAATGTCAACACATAATTTGCCTTCCTAACTGCATGTTACACTTGCATGTTAGCTTTCAGAGATTTATGAACAAGGACTCCAATCACAGCTAGAGTCCCCAGGGTACTCTATCCAACCCACTTCACATATACCATTTCCTTTTCAAAAACAATTTATTTATTTAATCATTTTGAAGACCTGTGTTATTTCTATCTTCCTAAAACAAAAGCCAGTTTCTTTCTCTCCACTCTTTCCTAACGCATGCAACTGAAGATTGGGTCTCAAGACCATTTCCACTGCATCAAGCCCCAGATACTCACAAGCAGTAGATTCCAAATCTGGCATGTCAGCTTGGCCATTTCATTTAGTTAACATCTCAACAAATCTTTTCAATTAATATTTTGTCATTTAATTTCTGAATGTTCTATTTGTGATTTCATAAATATTTATTTAGTTATATTTGGTAAATAATTTTACATATTCAATACATAAATATTAATAAACAAAGAGGTGCAACATTTATATATTTAATTAATAAATGTATTTTAATTACATATTCATAGAACCATATCCACTTGAATTTTTAAAATCATCTTAACATTTTACTGATTTATATTAGATGACTGATAACTTCTATTTTTTGCTATGTAAGATTCAATTATTATTTCCTGAATTAACTTTTTCACATAAACAATCTTAATATTTTACAGGATTGGATTTGGATAATTATGAATTATATTCTGTGGCCTACTCGAGAAAAATTACAATTTCAGAATGTTGATGAAGGATAGGATGCTGTTTGGAATTACAAGGAAACCTGGGAGCATCATAGTTAAATTGGGTCACATTGGCATCAGAGGGCACAATGCAGTACACAGAAACAGCTCTTGCAGGACATTGGTGTACGAATAACACTGTATTCTCCAATTTACAAGAATGAAGGTTGGTTTCAATTTCTCCATATATAGGATAAGATCTTACAGAGATCTAAGCAATGTGAGCTATCGTGAGACGCACGGGAGGATTAGGTGAGAAGTCTGGCAAAGGCACATCTCGACATCAAGAACATCTCACCACATTTCACAAATCGGGCATGGGTGATACTTGCCGTGCAGTGGCAAATTATCAATTGATGGCAATTAACATTGGAGGCTGAGAGGCAAGCTCAGTATTATATAAAATTATGAGAGACATGGATAGGGTGGATAGTCAGAGTCTGTTTCCCAGGGTGGAAATGTTGAATATGAGGGAGCATAAATTTAAGGTGAGATGAGAAGTTTGAAGGAGATGTATGAGGCAAGTTTTTTTTGTACAGAGGGCAATATGTGCCTAGATCGTGCTGCCAGGGGAGGTAGTAGAAACTGCTGCAATAGCAACGTTTAAGAGGCATTAGACAGATGAACACACACGGAATAGAGGGATAGAGTCCATGTGCAGGCAGGTGGGATTAATTTAGAATGAGTCCATGTCCAGCCACATGGTGGGCCAAGGACCCTGCTCCTGTGTTGAATGGTTCTATGTCCTAACTGTTAAGGTCCTTGTTGTCAGCTCAACTTACCTCGTTAATACTCTGGTTGCCAAAATTGCCCAACAAAACAGACCTGAGTAAACTTGACATGGAAACCAGAGCAAATGCTTGGCAGGTTTGCTAGGCACTTGCTCCAAAAAAACCTCCATTTTGGATACTGGGCAACAACATCTCAAGGCACATTTCATAGTCCCTGGCTAAAAGATAGGGAGCCAGTACAGAGTCAATGGGGCAAATGGCCTCCTTCTGAACTGTAAGATTCTATAATTCTATAAGGATTTTCATTATTGATTTCCCAACACTGTACCCTTTTGTCCCTTATCTGGTTTTCCCAAAATTGGCTTGGAGCTGGGATGGTGCTATCAAAACTGAACACCAAACAAAGGTGCATGCCTGCCTCAGTTCCTACCTATTTACTGGGACCAAGCTCTTGCCGCCAGTTTCTTTGTTTGACACAACTGCCTAAGAATCATCTTTTAGCACAAAAAAATGGATTGGGGACCAATGACTAGAGAAAATATTCATTTCTGAGCAGACATCAATAATAAATAGAGGAGGCTACAATTACAGCATTTAAAAGGCATCTGAACAGGTATATGAACAGGAAGGTTTACAGGGATATGGGCCAAATGCTGTCAAATGGGACTAGGTCAGACTGGGATGTCTGATCAGCGTGAACGAGTTGGGCTGAAGGGTCTGTTTATGTGCTGTATGATACTATGACTCTATAAATAGTTTACCCAACTGTGGAAAACTGGTGACTGGTTAAGCATAACATTTACACAGAAGTTCCAACAGAAACTTAACATTCTGCCCTGATTTTATGGTTCCCCTTCATTTTAGTACATTAAAGATGGATTGCACATTGCCCATGTGCTGTCTACCTGGAGGATTGAGATAAGGCTAAATAGTGTCTAAAGGAATTGTGCTGCATCAATCAAATACTCACTCATTCTCCCTCTGATAACCTAGGAGTAAGTAACACTGGCAATGCACAAACAAGAAATTCAGACCCATATTGTTAAAATAGCACTGGTGGTATCCATAATGTGACAGTAGCACAACAATATTATGATAGTGGTGCATGTTATTAATGTGGCATTAGTATGTTAAAGAGTTGCATTTGAGACATCTTGTAAATTACACTTTACATTTATATAGGTATGACAAAAGTACAAAAATGTTATTATTAAGAATTTTGCTGAGAATCTGAATGTTTGACAAGCTATGATTTTACTTACAGAATGCAGCTCAAAAAGGAATCTGGAAACAATTGCAACTAAATTGCTCTAAATCATTAGTACATTGTGCACCAATGGCAAACAAAGCCAAGTTAATCTGAAATTGCGAGTTTGGATGGTTAGCACGTAAGCACCAGGAAGTAATGAGTTTGTTCAAAGCTATGGGTTGGCCCACTCCAGAATATTATGCACAATTATTTTAGTAGTAGATTTGTACGACAGCCCATAAAGAAGGCTTAGTAAAATTCAAAATTAGATGAAACCAAGGAAGTAAGGAGATTGATTATTTGCACCAGTGAAAAGATGGCTCAGAACAGGTCTAATTGAAGCATTCAACACTGTACAAGTCTATACTAATGCTCTGGAGACACAAATTCATAACAGTATGAACTTAAATTTAATCAAGAAACCATAAGAAACAGGAACAGGAGTAGGCCTTTTGGCATGTCGAGACTGCTCGACATTCAATAGAATCATGGCTAATCTGACAACATTCCTCACATCCACCTTCCTGCATTTACCCCATAACCTTTCATTCTCTTGCTGATTTGTTTGATTTATTGTTGTCACATAGAGTCATAAAGATGTGCAGCACGGAAACAGACCTTTCGGTATAACTCATCCATGCCAACCAGATATCCAAAATTAATCTAGTCCCATTTGCCAGCATTTAGCACATATCTCTCTAAACCCTTCTCATTCATATACCCATCAAGATGCCTTTTAAATGTTGAAACTGTACCAGCCTCCACCACTTCCTTTGGCAGCCCATTCCATACACGCATTACCCTCTGCGTGAAAAAGTTGCCCCTTAGGTCCCTTTTAAATGTTTCCCCTCTCACTTTAAACCTACACTCTCTAGTTTTGGGCACCCCTACCTTGGGGAGAGCAGCTTGGTTATTCACCCTATCCATGCCCCTCATGATTTTATAAACATCTAGGGCTCTAGGGAAAATAGTCCCAGTCTATTCAGCTGCTCCCTATAGCTCAAACTCTCTAACTCTGGCAACATCCTTACAAATCTTTTCTGAATCCTTTCAAGCTCCACAACATCTTCCCTATTGCAGGGAGGCCAAAACTGAATGCAGTCTGCAAAAAGACACGACCAATACTCACTCATCCCTATCCACATGGACAAGGAGAACCACCAATTTGACTGGGACAACACCGAAATCCTGGGACAAGCTAAGCAGAGACAGGCACGGGAATTCCTAGAAGCCTGGTACTCTACGAAGAAAGCCATCAATAAACACATAGAACTCGATCCCATATACACTCAACTACGAAGGAAAACCGGAAGTGAGGCAATCCAGCTCAATGGACTCCAGAGTTTAAAAACCAGGCGGGAAAACACACTGGCACTTCATCGGAGGCTGCACTGATGATGTTACCCAGCAGGGTAATGAAACGTCTGCGAAACAACAAACCAGCTCGGCGAGCCAACCAACCATAACATTTGATAGGTCCATTCAAAAGTCTGATAACAGCAGGGAAGAAGCAGTTCTTGAAGCTACTCAGACATGCATTTAAACTTTTATATCTTCTCACCATTGGCTCTTATCATGTAGCTTAACCTTTTGTAAGGTGCCTTGTCGAATGCCTTCTGGAAATCCAAATACAAGATTTCTACTGGGTCCCCTCTATCCTTAAAAAAAGTGCTAGTCTTAATAATGATCATGAAACTACTAAATTGTTGGAAAATTTTCACTAATGTTTTTTAAGGAATTAAATTGATGCCCATTCAATATCTGCCATTCAATAAGAACTGCTTTGTTCTTTTACAGTTCAAAAATCTATCTTTGCCTCAAAAACATTCAACGGAGTAGCGTCAACTGCTTCACTAGGCAGGGAACTCCACAGATTCATGACCCTTTGGGTGAAGAAGTTCCTCCTCAACTCAGTCCTAAAACTGCTCCCCCTTAATTTGAGGCTACCTTAGTTGCTTTCCTGAGCTAGCGGATAGTATAGATGGAGTCAATGAATGGAAAGCTACTGATCAAGAAAGCTACTGATCAAAATATCTTTCTTGGCCTTAAATATACACAAGAGCTCTGCCCACACAGCTCTCTGAGGCAAGGAGATCCAAAGACTCACCATCCTCTCAGGGAAAAAATTCCACCTCATTATAATCTTAAATTGATGTCCTTTATTCTGACTATGCCCTCGGTTTTAGACTTTCTCACGAGGGGAAACATCATCTCTGCATTTGCCATTTTAAGCCCACTGGTCATGGGTGGCCAACCTGAAAACGAACCCCATATCCCCACTTGCTGCCATGAACCAATGATCTGCCCACTCCAATATATTACCTCCAACACCTTGGGCTCTTATCATTTAACTTAACCTTTTGTAAGGTATCTTGTCGAATGCCTTCTGGAAATCCAAATACAACACTTCTACTGGTTCCCCTCGACCCTGAGAGAAAAGTGCTTGTCTTAATAATGATCATGAAACTACCAAATTGTTGGAAAAATTTCACTATGTTTTTTAAGGAATTAAATTGATGCCCTTCCCAGATTTGGTCTACATGTAACTCCAGCTCTATATCAAACTGCTTGACTCCTATTTGACCTCTGAAATGGCTTAGTAAACAAACAATTATATCACATTGCTACAGAAAGAGCAAATACCGACAATCCAGCATTAAATTAGTCACATCCTGTCTTGTCAACCGGGGCAAAATCCTTCTCATTAACATCTGAGAATGTGTACCAAAATTGTTACAGTCATCCCATGAACTTGTCAAGTAACATCTGACATTGGTTCTAAGGTATTACTGTGAGTATAACAATGTTCCACTCTCCTCCATCACCACCCATGCTCATGTCCTCTTCCACATCACAGCAGACCCAGCAGGCATTAGTGACAAAGAGACGTATCATCGAGGGATTGGTTCCAGGAGTCCTGGACATTGAGTTTCAATCTCAGGAAGTCTCATGGCATTAGATCAAACATGGGAAAGGAAATCACCTATTGTTTACCACTTCCAGCCCCCCTTTCAACTGGTAAGTCTATACTCCTGCATGTTGGAATTGGAAGAAGGACCAAGGATGGCAGGGCCACACTCTGGGTGGGGAATTTCAATGCCCAAAACTAAGCATGACTTAGTGTCATTGATTGAGCAGGCAGAGACCTGATGGACACATCTACAAGCCTCGGCCTCTGGAAGGACACGAGAGAACCCAGAAGAGGAAAAAAGTGCCTAATTATCCTGTCACTGATTTAATCTATTTGTGCAGATGCATTTGTCCATTATGATATCATTCAGAGTAACCAGTGCACAGTCCTCCACTGTCCTCAGTGATATATTCATCATCCTATTGAAGGGTTTCAGAACAGATTGAACCCATTTAAAAGGTATTTGGATGGATATATGAATAGAAAGGGTTTAGAGGAATATGGGCCAAATGCTGGCAATGAGACTAGATTTGTCTAGGATATCTGGTCGGCATGGATGATTTGGACTGTAAGGTCTGTTTCTGTGCTGTACAGCTCTATGAGCCTATGACCCTGTAAAAGCATTTTACTTCAAAACACTCAAAAGTGACCATCCACTGAGCAGGGTTAGAATTGTATGCAAGGACAAAATGTGATATCATGGCCTGTCATATCACACACTCCACAATCACTGCCAAGCCAGGTTATCAATCCTGGTTCAATGAAACCATGCTGTGAGAAGTACTATGCATACATATGAGGGTAAGAGCAAACTCGGTGAAGCTACAACACAGGACTACTCGCATACTCAAAAATCAAAGCAGCGTGTTATATACAGCTGAGCCATCCCACAACCAATACATAAGATCTTAGTTTTGATGTCCTGTGACATCCAGTCATGAATGGCTATGGGCAATTAAACAATTAACCAGAGCTTCACTCTCATAGTAAGCCATTGTTAACAGTAAATACCGGCAATTAATGTTTTCGATCAGAGCTACTCCCAATTAAAACAACAGTTGGTACCTGCCCCACCGAACTCATCTCCACCTACCTAGACTCCATTTTCACCCCCTTGGTCCAGGAACTCCCTACCTACGTCCGTGACACCACCCACGCCCTCCACCTCCTCCAGAACTTCCAATTCCCAGGTCCCCAACACCTCATTTTCACTATGGACGTCCAGTCCCTATACACCTGTATTCCCCATGCTGATGGCCTAAAGGCCCTCCGCTTCTTCCTGTCCCGCAGAACGGACCAATCCCCCTCCACCGACACCCTCATCCGCCTAGCTGAACTCGTCCTCACCCTCAACAACTTTTCTTTCAATTCCTCCCACTTCCTACAGACAAAGGGGGTGACCATGGGTACCCGCATGGGCCCAAGCTATGCCTGCCTCTTTGTAGGTTACGTGGAACAATCCCTCTTCCGTACCTACACTGGCCCCAAACCCCACCTCTTCCTCCGTTACATTGATGACTGCATCGGCGCCGCCTCGTGCTCCCACGAGGAGCTCGAACAGTTCATCCAATTCACCAACACCTTCCACCACAACCTGAAGTTCACCTGGACCATCTCCAACACTTCTCTCTCCTTCCTGGACCTCTCTGTCTCCATCTCGGGCAACCACCTAGAGACAGATGTCCATTTCAAGCCCACTGACTCCCACGGCTACCTGGAATACACCTCCTCCCACCCACCCTCCTGCAAAAATGCCATCCCCTATTCCCAATTCCTTC
>JAHRHZ010000077.1:4212914-4246379 GCA_024137785.1 Ginglymostoma cirratum | reverse complement strand
CCTACCTACACTCACCTTTACTGGCTCCATCCCCGCCTCTTCGACTTGTCTGCCTCCTCTCCACCTATCCTCTCCTCTATCCATCCTCTATCCACCTCCGCCCTCTCCCTATTTATTTCAGAACCCTCTCCCCTCCCCCATTTCTGATGAAGGGTTTAGGCCCGAAACGTCAAGTTTTCCTGCTCCTATGATGCTGCTTGACCTGCTGTGTTCATCCAGCCCCATGCTTGTTATCAACAGTTGGCACGTTTCTGGCTTGAACAGTGCGATAAGTCAGTTTTCAGTATTCTCATGACCTGTCTAACCTGATGCCGGACAGATGAATTTTGGTAAAAATATAGTCAGTTTAAATTATACCTGAATAAAGTTATTAAAATGAATTTTTTGTCCTCAAATCATTTTGAAAATCAATTTTATTACAGATTAAAGTAATCTATAAATAGTGAAAAATTGTACATATGTCATATTCAGAATGTATGTTCTATCGCTGATTGTATTTAGGGTTTTGTGTCTGTGCTTTTCAATAGAATCACACACCGAATCTCTTACTGCCTTTTTGCAACAATATTCATCACTACTGGTGCACGTCAGCTGAACAGTTTTGACAAAATTTTGCCTGGCATTCTCTTCATCATTACAGCATTAACTGTGTCTGCCAAATGTTACAGCCTAGTCAAAACAAATATTCAGCCAAATTTCTCAAGTACACGTGAAATAATTTTTAAATTCAAGAAGTTGATTGAATTTTGGATATTGTAGTGGAAAAACATTTGTCCACTTTTCTCCGTGATATCTCTGGTTACGCCTAATTCTCACATCTGAAATGGAAATGGCTTCTTTGAACAGGTATATTCATCAAACACACCTAACTAGTTGCTATTAATCAAATTATATGAATCAACTTTTGAATTTGACGTTATTAGTTCAGCCTAAAAGAACTTTCAATGGAAGTATAAACTGCCAAATTTTACTGCCTCATCCCCTTGCATCACTACATCACTGGATTTAATATATCACTAAACAGCTCAGATTTTCATGAAAAAAAACTTGCATCCATTAACTTTAAACAATTAGCAAGTTAAAATTTTATACATGATAAATAATTTATCTGCAGTGATAAGAATACTACATCAATTATAAATTGCAAAAAGGTAGGCATGGCAGCCCCAAAATTCTAATACTCAAGACACTGAGTAATTATTACAGTACATTTTCAACTGATGTAATCTTGTAAGGGCTACAAATACATTATTTGAAATATAAATTGGAAATGAAAGTTTGAACTGCTATATTGAGATAAAGAGCCTTTTTATTCTAACTTGAAAAGTGGAACTGTGTGGTGTTCACTCATTAGTTACATGAAAGCATATAAAATTTGGAGAAAATGGATTTGATACTTTTATGAAACTAAAAGACATTAAGTGCCTTTGGATTGGGGGAAAAAACTGCCGAACAACAGCTTTTGAATTGGTTATAAGTGGCAGTTTTGACACACAATTGAGAAGAGAGCAGTGGAACTCAGACCTCTGAAGGACTGAAAGCAAACCGGACCTCTCTCTCCCTCTGTGCATTGAAAATAAATAACACTCAAAGACTTTACTAAGAGAAAAAAAGCTTCAAGTTCAAAGACCCTGGGCCCACTAACCATCCACCAAAATAAGGACCATCGCAGTCAACAACAATGGAATATCACTGCCAAAATGCAAAGGAATTGTAAGAAAGTCACCTCTTTCCCTACATTTTTCACTAATGATATTCCTGCAAAATGGCTTATCTCATTGTCCATTCTATTTGTGAATGGATTATATGGATTTTTAGATTTAAAGGGCATATTGTTCAAGTTTAGCAATATTTTAATAATTAATGATTTATTTTTCCACATGTTAAAGGATAAGTCTTTTGTAAATCAATAAGTTTTATTTCTTGTTTATTAATAAAGCCTGGTATATGTTTTTCTTAGAAAGTGGTCACAGTCAGGCAAATTACCCAACCTGGTGATTAAATTGGTTATTTTGACTTTTGTGATGACTCAACGAATACTGGGACCTCACTTCCAGCGCATTCTTTCCAACTCAATCGTGACAATATCTAAAGCTATACTTTTAACTATTACCTTGCTTTATCGACGTTGCTTCAGTGGAATAAAGCAATGTAATTACCAAATAAAGACTTCCTTACATTTTCTGTTGAACAACCAACTAGTCAATCATGCTTGAATGATTTCACTTTACAAAAGCTAGACATTTTCTTTTGTTAAAGTGATTTGTCTAAGTGACTTTTATTTCTATTTTCTTTGCTGCTATTCTGGTGCGCGGCTGTTGATCAGCTCTTGTTGTTCAAGCCATTCGGCTAAAGAGAAAAAAATAATCAGAGCAATAATTTATTGAAAGAAATACCATTCACTGTGAAAGATTGCTACGTTCTAGCTTTCTCACTCACCTCATAAGACAGTGGTTTATCTAAAGCACAAAAGAGGTGTGAGGATGTTGAGAAGTAATGGTTAGGTGAGGTGTTAGTGCAGAATAATGGCATGGGAGCAGGCAGTGTGAAGTTGTGTACAATGGTTGAAAGAGAATGGAGCAGAGATGTAGGGTGCTACATCAGCAAGCAACAATCAAATATGCATTAGGAAGATTGCTTTAACTATCATTGAAGTCATTGACCTCTTTATCGTACTGCAGCCAATTGCCAGAAAGGAATTTGGCCACTGTGCACTTGTGTGATTAGCTAACCTTAATTTTGATATCTAGCTCAAAGATTGGACTAGCCTGCATCTCAGGGCTGCTCACTGGCTCTCTTAGCACGCACTGATCTTGAGCTTACCTGGATGCTCACAGTATCCTTGCCTTGCCTTTTTGCACTTGACCCCACCCAGATAGAGCTTAAATGCTCATGGTACTTCTCTGTTTGACCTTTCTGTTTTGCACAGATTCAATGCCAGGCAGCTTATCATAGCTGTCAGCAGTCCTCAGTCAAGGGAAACAGTCTTCAATGACAAGGCCCAGCAAAATAAGTCAAGGGCAGCATCCAATATCAGTAACCAGTGCCTGATGATTAGAAAATGTCTCTCCTCCTCCTGCCACCTTCCACCTAAAGTACTTCCTTGCAGATTCAGGAGACGATAGGGATTGTTGCATCCTCTACTATGACTGTCATTGTTCACAATCCAGTTGCAGTGGCCCACTGCCCAGTTTCTCTCTCCTATAAGGCATGTAGACTGTCCTTTAAATGGCATCAGCAACACGGAATATTGACAATGCAATTAGGTAAACTGCCAATTGCTTTGGCAGCAAATCCATTATGTTTGAATTAACTAGGGACTATTTAAAACAAAAGTTGCATTCATATGGCTGAGTACACAATCTGAGCATTCCACCCATTCAACTCCGAAAAACAGGATTAATGCCCTTCCAACACCAAGAAACTTTCTGTCCAGCTGAAACAACACTTATGAACTCTCCACATTTACTCATCTGATTTCATTGTTGAATTCTGAAATTCAAACAAAGTTTCTGAACTGTCTTAACACCAGTAGTTTTACGTATTTATACAACATAAGTAACAATGCAGAACAGTGGGAATCAGCCATGATCCTGTCAAAGGTTACAGCAGGCTCAAGGATCCGAACAACCTACTCCAGTTTCTATTTCTTATGGCCGGATGGTCTGAAATGACAGGCAGAATGCTACCTACACAAAAATTAGTCTTGCATTTTTTACATTATAATCAATATGCTCCAGTGTTTCAGACTAATTGCTTGCAGTCAAAGGGACACAGTCAGAAATAGATGCAGAGGGTGGAATCTTATCAGACCCTGAATGATGTGAGCAGGAAATCTGGGAGAATTGCATGAGAAGTTTTGGTGAGGCCTTTCTTGACGTCAGGAGCAATCCATTGCACTATCAGACAGAATTCTGTGTGTTGAGACAACATTGTCAGTGTGCAGCAGCGATATGCCTATTAACAGGGATTATTGTGCATTATCGGCTTCATTAACTGCACATCTTACCTCCTTAATATGCAACTTTCTATCCCCTCACCCGCTGCAAGAAAACTAGGTGCTGAAAATTCCCAACACGGAAGTGCCATAGTAGAGATGGAGCATGAGACAACAGAAAGAAGATGGTAGCACTTATTGTGGCACATGAGGTCATTAGCCTTCTTCTTAATTTGCAGACCATTCCTCTAGACAGCTGAGACCATACCAACCAAGGTGGCAACCTCAGACCAAGCTGGCATGATCTAGGAGTTGTGGCCTCCTCTGCCAGCCCTGCTGAAAGAGGACTACACTCCTCTTTATCACCCTGTCCACCAGGATTTTCAAGTGCCTGTCTGCAGAGTGGGTCACTAATTTCCCCTCATTTGCCACATTCAAAGCAAATGGCACAATGGCAGTAGGATTGGGCTAGCACCAGATGTGAGGGTAATTAATGAGGCAAGGTTGGGATGATAGTATGAGAAAATCCACGAGGCCTCACAAAATGAAACCCTCCATGAAACTCTCAAAGTTTGACACTTCACCAAGAAACATATGTTTCAGTCCCTCCTAACTTTCCTCCTTTTATTTTGACTTTTTTTTTAAAAATTGAAAGTAAATAAGTTTGATTTGAAATCAAGAAGAATAACTATCAATTCAAATCTTTGATTGATAGTCTGTAATTAGAATGTTTACATTTACTTAGAGCTTTGAGAAACAGCTCTAAAACTGGTTACAAAGTTCTCCATTCTTCCAAAAATGTTCCAAATCAGTAAATGCCTCAAGACTTAGGCTGAATCTTCCGAACAGTAGCAACGTGGCAGGCAATACTGCTGCAAGTGAAGATATTCCCAAAACTGTACTGCTGCTGGATGTTACAATCTCAGCTGTCATAGAAATACAGGGCACAGTGTTCCCCAGGTAATTCCTTTGGAACCAAGTTAACAAAGAGAGGCCACGTGCTGTTTTTAAGGCACTAGATGCTGTATTCTGCTAAATACATTAAGCCTCAGCCTTTTAATGAATTCTATTTAATGAATGAGTGAATGAATGAGGTGAACGAATGAAAAGGGTGGTGAGGTAGTTGACAGGAGAAGGCGGGTGAGGGGGTGGTGGATAAGATCAAGCTTCCTTGGCTGGACCAGCATTTATTACCCATCGCTAACTGCCCTGGAGAAGGCAATGGCAAACTGCCTTTGTGAACTGCTGCAGTCCATTTGGTGCAGCTACACTCACAAGTGCCGTCAGGGAAGGAGTTCCAGGAGTTTGCCACAGCAAAGGTGAAGGAACAGTGATATATTTCCAAGTCAGGATTGTAAGTGGTTTGGAGAGAAACTTGCAGGTGATGTTGTTTCTGTGTATCTGCTAATGTTGTCCTCCCAGACGGTATTGGTCATGGGGTTGAAAAATGGTACACATTGCTAACATTCAGTATTGGAGGGATCATATGTTTGTGGATATGGTGTCAATCAAGTGATTTGTTTGTCCCGGCAACCTTTTTAAGTGATGGAGTTACAATCATCCAGGCAAGTAAGGAGTATTTCATCACAATCCAGACTTGTGTTTTGTACATAGTGGGCAGATTTTTGGAGAGTCATGAGGTGTGTTACACACTGTAGAATTCCTAGCCTCTGACCTTCTCTTGTAGCTACAGCGTATGGCTAGGCCAGTTCAGTTTTTGGTCAGTGATAACCCCAGGATGTTTAGAGTGGGAGATTCAGTGATGGTAATGCCACTGAGGGTAATGGAATGATGGTTGACGAGGATGCAGAGATCCTTCAGTATGATCTGGACAGGTTGGGTGAGTGGGCGAATCCATGGCAGATGCAGTATAATTTGGATAAATGTGAGGTTATTCACTTTGGAAACAAAAACAAGAAGACAGATTACTACCTGAAAGGCTATAAATTGGGAGAGGGGAGTGTGCAGTGGGACCTGGTGTTCTTGTGTAGCAGTTGATGAAGGTAAGGTGCTGAAGCTGAGTACAGGTGCAGCATGTGGTTAAAAAAGGCAAATTGTACATTGGCCTTCATTGCCAGAGGTTTCAAGTACAGGGGCAGGAATGTGTTGTTGCAGTTTTCCAGGGTCTTGGCGTGGCCACACCTGGAATACTGTGTGCAGTTTTGGTCTCCTTTTCTGAGGAAGGTTACTCTTGCTCTCGAGGGAGTGCAGCGAAGATTTACCAGGCTGATTCCGGGGACGGCAGGTCTGACATATGAGGAGAGATTGACTAGGTTAGGATTCTTCTTCAGGGTTCAGACCCAAAACGTCAGCTTTCCTGCCCTTCTGATGCTGCCTGGCCTGCTGTGTTCCTCCAGCTCTACACCTTGTTATCCATCCACTTATCTTTGTGTAAACTGCAAATTTTGCAACAATGTCTTCAGTTCCTTCATCCAGATCATTAACTTATAACATGAATAGTTGAGGTCCCAATATGTAGCATTGCAGCACTCTACTAATTTACTGGCTGTCGTCCTGAAAAAGACTCCTTTACCTGTGCTCTCTGCCTTCTTCCAATCAGCCAATTCTCTGTCCTTGCCAGTACCTTGCCTGGAACACCATATCTTATTTAGCAGCTGCCTGTGCAGCACCTTGACAAAGGCTTTCTCAAAATCCAAATAGATCATGTCTACTGGTTCTCCTTTGTTTAAGTTGTGCATTGCCTCCTCAAAGAATCCTAACAGATTTGTCAGGCATGATCTCCACTTAATGAAGCTACTCAGCCCTATTTTATCATGAACTTTCAAATACTCCACAATGTTATCCTTAATAACAGATTCTAGAATCTTACCAATTAATGAGGTCAGGCTAATTGGCCTACAGTTTCCTGTCTTCTGCCTCCCTCCCTTCGTAAACAGGGTGTTACAATAGCCATTTTCCAGTCCTCTAGGACCCTCCATGAAAGAAGTGATTCCTAAAAGATCACCACCAATGCCTACACAATCTCCTCAGCTGGCTTCTCCATGGCTCTGGGGTGTAGTCCATCTGGTCCAGGTGATTTACACACTTTCAAACTTTTCAGCTTCCCCAGCATCTTCTCCTTAATGGTGGCCACTACACTCACCTCTACCCCAACATTCTCTTGAAGTTCTGGTATGTTGTTGGTGTGTTACACTGTGAAAACTAATGCAAAGTATCTCACGAGTTCCTCCGTCATTTCTTTCTTCTCCATCACTACTTCGCCAGCCCCATTTTCCAGCTGTCCAATATCCACTCTTGCCTCTCTCTTACCTTTTAGATATCTAATATAACTCTTGCAATCCTCTTTTATATTACTTGCTAGTTACTCTTATATTTCAACCTCTCCCAATTATTACTTTTTTAGTTATCCTTTGCTGTTTTTTAAAGGTTTCTCAATACTCTGGCTTTTCAGTAATCTTAACCACATTGCATGCTATTTCTTTTGTTTTTACGCTGTCCCTGATATCCCTTATCAGCCAGCTTGCCTTGTCCTCCCCATCATATGATTCTTCATCCTTGGGATGAATTTCCAATGTGCCTCACATTTTACCCCCAGTAACTCCTGCCATTGCTGTTCTAACATCTTTCCTTGCAAAAGAAATTCAAAAATCAAAATGTTAGGTGTTCCAGTGGAGTTTGTTATTACAGCCTTATCACATAAACATTGTTTTTTCCGTGCAATATTTTATCAACAATGCAAGTACCAATAAAGTATCAGAGATAAATATATAGGTCACATGCAAAGACTGAATGAGAATAAGTGAGTACATATTTTTAATTTGTACTGTTTATGTTTGTCGACACTTCAGCATTCCATTTTCACCAAAGGTACAAATATTATGAAGGTTTCATGTTTAATTTTTTTGGGGATTTGAGTTTTGAAGGATTACAGAAAGGTAGATTCTTTTCAAGTGTTGTGCATACCTGCACCTTTTGAAATGAAAACAATGGTCACTTTGGGTACTGGAGCATTTTAGTTAACAAAGCATTTCTTAGAAACCACATGGCTTTAGCTAATTACTGGTCTTATTTTCTCGAAGCCACCCTTCTAGCCTTATATCAGGGTGTTAGCTGCTGTTTAAACATTTCTGTTGAAACAATGTTCTGAATGCAATTGGAGTCAATGTCCAACCCGCTAAAAGAAAGAAGCTTCCTGTTTCTGCTAAAATTGTTCTTGTTCATCAGTATAGTACCTCTAACACTCATTGAGCTGCTTCGTGAGATGTGTCTGAGGCAGTTTGTCTCAACATCTCATGAACAACTACATCTATGACGATCCATGGGAGGTACATATACAATGTATGTATTTTGTAATCTGAACACCAGAGTGACAGCCATTTGAAAAATCATTATCCTGTTGCCTTCAAAATTGGACAATTATTAGCCAAGGGTTGTTCAAAGCGAATCTCTACAGATAAATTTGCCTACATATCTTCCTTGAAGTAGTATGCGCAGGCAAGTATTCCGAATGGGAGGTATTTATACTTTCACGTCTTAAAACATTTGTTAGTTAGCTACAGCTATGGTAAATAAATCTCATTTTTACACAAAAATCAATAATTTTGTTCAATTCTAAGGAATCTTACCTGAAAAATCTTTTTATTTCAAACCTTATATATATAGCAAATATCTGGCCTTATTGGAAACTGGTTTAAATATTTAAATTTAACTTGTGACTGTCAGATTATTGGTGCCAGAGGGAGACAGTGGACTCCTCCAATTTCAGTCTTATCGTGAATTTGAACAACCAATGTAGGCAAAATACAGCTCCATCATTTAATACATTCACCACTGAAAATACCATTTTGTTGCTGTGTAAACTGCACTATAGTTTTAGTTCAAGCATAATAGTATTTGGCGGTGTGATTGAAGTGTATCTTGACTATTGAACGTATTATAGTCGTATTATGTACTGACTATCACTTAAGAGATAAATGTAGAAATTATGCTGTTAATGACATTACTGTATATGATTGAAAATGTATAATATTTTCCTCATTTTTAAAATGTCTCAAAGTACATTAGATTATGACTAAATTTTCAATGATTTGAAACATTGTAGAGATTGCAGAATAACATGATATCTGAAGAATACTACACTTATTATACTAGGTAATTCCAACGAAGATGATGAATTTACATGGGGTATTCTAAAAGTATATAAATGTTGCAGAATAATTTAGGACATAATGCATAATAAGGAAAGCTGCAGGAAATCCACACGAATAATCTTTTTAATGGTTCTTTAATTTTGTAGCCCAAAGAGCAATGATCCAATTGCATGAAGAACATTAGCAAGACAGTTTAAATATTATTCTGAGCATGGACGAAATTCTACAAAAATAAATAGAAAATGCCACAATTGCACAGCAGGTCTGTTATCCTGCTGTTAACTGGACAAAGCAGTTACGTCAATATTTTTGGCTATATTTTGAAGATTGGTCCACAAGTAGGACACTGGCACAGAATGTATAGCACAGAAGATCCCAGGCTTACAAAAAGGTTCCATTCCTGAGTACATTCGTAAATTCGTTTGTATACAAGTTGAAACATAATAGAGCACAGTATAAGATATCCATTCATAAGTACGAGTAAACATTCATGTGTCAGATACTTCAATAAGTAGGAGCATTCATAAGTCAGACGGTCATAAGGCTGTCAGTGCAACATCTGGCATGCGTACATGTAGTTAACTATGGAAATTTCTATGTTACTGATACTAATACCATGTACCTGCATAAGGAGTATAGTTACAGTTTTTGCAGCTGGAATATCAGAAATCACAGATTTGTGGCAAACTGTTTGTGCACTATTTTAACTATCAAACCAGTGAAAATGTTCAGCCTTGCTCATTCAGGAGTAACTACATTTTTAAATGATGTACAAAGTAAAACCTACTCAGCAATCTCTCTAACTCTGAAAAACAAATGATCCATTTATGGCCTCTCATTCCCTGGCAATATTTAAAAAGTGCAATTTTTCCATAAAATAAAAATTAATTTGTTCTGACGATTATGTTTCTCACTTAATATCATGTGTATATCTCAATTTTTATTTTGAGATCTATACAATTACTTAAATTGCTGAGATTATTCTTCCATTTTATTGGCTGATTGGCCTCCCTTCTGCATATCTGTCATTGGATGCCACGGATCCCCTATAGGTGGGGCCAAATCAGAACAAACATTGAAAACCAGAAAATCTGCGCTCTAGAGTCCACTAAACCTTTATGGGTAGATTTTTGTGGTCAGTGGTGACCACCATTCCTTAACTCACCTTGTTTCCATTGCCTCTAACTGATTTGAAAGGTGTTCAAGTGCTTTCTGTTTCATTCAATTTTCTTTGAATAATGGAAGTAAACATACCTCAGCCTTACTTGGACGACTGTCACTTAACACTTCCTTTAGTTCCACAGGAGGCCTTTGAATTATCTGATCGCCTGCTACGAATTGGGACTTCAAGCTTTCCAAGCGGGACTTTGATGTCTCTTCTGATTTCTTTCTGTTGGGTATAGTTCATAGCCAAAATAAAATTTTGGTATTCACTAACAGTTCATGAAAAATTCATAGATATAAATTACTTTGTCACCACTGCATCTTCCTACCTACACAGTTATACCACATTATTAGTCATTTCAGGGTTTATGGGCATAATTTTAAGCAGAAATTTTTAAAATAAGACAAAGCCAATTATGAAATAATTTAATGGCATAAGCTTTAATGGTAAGTTCAGCATATGTTTTCTGTCACATCACATTGCTATTAACAAAATTAAACTGTATATATTTATATATGTATACAAAATTGGAAGCATAAAGGTCTAAAGAACATCTCTATTTTGGCAATTTTAATCAATCCAAGGTCAGCTGTATGTCGAGGAAACGCTTGATAAGCCAAATTGCCCATATATACTGCCATTTCGTAAATAAAGGGATGAAAGTTAAAAACAAGATTTTAGAAATTAGCCTAAAAATAAACTATTTTATGAAGTCACCAACTGAAATAATCTCCCATTGGATTTCAACCAACAATTTACTTAATTACATTCCATTATAATTATTCTAATTAACAATTTTAATCCCACAGATATAAACCACACCTAAGTTGTTAATGAATACAAAATATTCTTTGAGAAATATTTATTTTCAGAATGCATTTAATTTCATTCACTTTATTTGGCTTGACTTTAGGTAGATTTACAATTTTTACTACAGGTAAAAGTCGAAACCAGCAACCTCAGGATCATGTTAAGTGTCAGATCAGTTTCAGGTCAGTTTAGATCAGATCAGGTTAACAGTGTAACTCGGACCAATTGTAATGCAGGAAGCGATAGTCAAGTGAGTAGATAACTTATTGACATACCACTGCACCTGCTGTTAACACAGCACCTCGCCCGATGAGCCAGTAAGTTATTTTACTCATCAAATAATAATTAAAATTCATGTGTAGCAAAAGGTTTTGAATATAACAGTTCACAAATAACTGGATTTGAAACACTGTACTTGCATGTAATTTCTACCATATTTCTCTATATCATGTACCATTCTGTAAATCCTCGAGATTAAAAACTTTATTAACATTTATCTTCTCAACACTGGCTAATCACCGAATATTTCAAGATCAATGTGAAAGACAACATCTATAGCATCACTCTCTACATTTCCAATGGCACAGTATACAATTACAATGTTCATTACAAAGTTAAATATTTCATGATAGACCACCTTAGAACTTCATTTCTCATGAACCAAAAAAGAGAGATTCCTTGCTGATTATACTCAGTTATTACGTTCTGATGTTTTTCAAGAAGTGTTTTGATTTTGTTGTTGTTCCTATGAAAATACTATTTAGTAGGTTAAGTGAATCATCGTCAAGATTGTCATCGACAATCTTAAAACTACTACTTGTCCAATACATTGAAGGTGGCTCTTTATAAATCGCAATTCCATTATCATATTCTGGGACTGAGATTTAATCATGTTAAGGGCATAAATCAAACTTTTTGAAAGAATTCATCTCTTTCCTGTAACTTTGGTTCTTCCATACTATCACTCTGTCCAATTCTCATTCTTGTCGCATCTTTTCCTTGTCTTATTGCTGCCCAACACTTTCCACCATCTTCTGTGGCTCTGCAAGCTGCCTGCAACTTTCTTTTATGAAGTTTCTTGGAATATAACTTACATATATTTTACATAAATAAAATGCAGTAAAAATTAAATACGAAAGAAATCTCTGCATTCTTGACAAAAACTTGTTGCATTCATTCTTGGAATATATTGACAGAGTTGGTTAAATCAGTGAACTTACAGTGTTAGCAGGGTAGGTAGGGCTAAGGATCCTCTGTTACAAGACCATAGCCACCCCAGCAGGAATGGTTACACATCAATTCCCCTTTGATTTACCATTCATCCAAGGTGTGAGTCCACCAAGTTTGGTTAAAATTGGTCCAAAGACCTCAGAGGGGTTTGTTGTAGATTGGGCAATTTGCAATCCCCTTCCAATCCCATTAGTTAGTTACAAATAATACTTAACCCTACCTAATATTAGTTGATGTAAGATAATAAATACAATCATATTAATCAGTATTACATCCATGAACCTACACATGTACTCCCCACACCACAAGTGTAAGATTGTTCAATACGTTTGGCTTGATTAAGCAAGTGGGCAGAATAACTATGTGGTTCAGGTCTATGGTAAGATGTGTAGTTTTTCGGTTGCCTTATTGGTTTAAACAATGTGAATTGTACAGTGTTTTGAGGTAAAATCCTTTTATAGGGTCATAAGGTCAGAGAGCTGTACAGCACGGAAACAGACCTTACAGTCCAACTCATCCGTGCCAACCAGATATCCTAGACAAATCTAGTCTCATTGCCAGCATTTGGCCCATATCCCTCTAAACTCTTTCTATTCATATATCTATCCAAATGCCTTTTAAATGTTGCAATTATACCTGCTTCCCCCACTTCCTTTGGCAGCTCATTCCATACATGTACCACCTTCTGGGTGAAAAAGTTGCCCCTTAGGTCCCTTTTAAATCTTTCCCTTTTCACCTTAAACCTATGCCCTCTAGTTTTTGACTTTGCCATCCCACAGAAAAGACCTTGTCTATTTACTCTGTCCATGTCCCTCATGATTTTATAAACCTCTATAAGGTCACCCCTCAGCCTCCGACGCTTCAGAGAAAACAGACCCAGCCTATTCAGCCTCTCCCTTTAGCCCAACCCTTCCAAACGTTGCAACATCCTTGTAAATCTTTTCTGAACCCTTTCAAGTTTCACAACATCCTTCCTATAGGAGGGAGAAAAGAATTGCTCACAGTATTCCAAAAGTGGCCTAACCAACGTTCTGTACAGATGCAACACGACTTCCCAACTCCTGTACTCAACGCACTGACCAATAAAGGCAAGCATACCAAATGCCTTCTTCAGTATTCTACCTACCTGCAACTCCACTTTTCAAGGAACTATGAACCACACTCTGAAGTCTCTTTGTTCAGCGACACTCCCCAGGACCTTTACCATTTATTCATTTAGTTTTAAGACCTAAAGTATATGACCGGCTTATGGGAATATATATCTAACAATATGTGCAATTTGTTGGATTTAGGTTCTGTGATAAGTTTTGCAATCTTATAGTTGTTTTGACCTTTTTGGATGTACCAATTGGAACATTTGGGAGTATAGCAAATCACAAGGGGTAACATGCATACTCTTAAGTAGGTGGCCTCTTTGATGCCACCTTGTCTACGTAGAGATCTATGGAGTTGGTAAGCTAAGAAGGACAAGTTGTCCCATAGGCACTGACCATGTAAAGTGATTGACATGTCAAAGAATGAACCAGGAGACAGTAGGAGAAGATATCAATAAGATAACCATCGCTTTTATAGAAACCAATCAGGAATTGGGCAGATACTATCTTATCAACAAGTCAATTCGAAATCAGGATGTCTCTGATCAGGCACAGGGGGTACTGGATAGCAGAGGCTAATACATGGTGGTTCTTAGTAGGTTTGTGCATAAGAAAGGAAGACTGAAGATAGACGAAAGTTGTCAATAAAACAGAATGAGGGATATGCCCAGGCAACAGGTATCCCAAAGTTGACTGACTGAAAAACCGCTTTTCAAAACAAATTTCCTTTGTACTTTTACGATACACTTTGCAAAATTTGTAATTACCTGTGAAAACATATTTATACCTGGTATAGATCTTGTAAATAATCAGGAGGAACAGACTTTCAGAATGGCCGTCTCTCAGACTCAATTTATAACTATAATTGATTTAGGTATTCCAACTCAAGTGAAAGTGCACCCCAAAATCTTTCATCAGCACACAATGGCCACATTGTATGCAACCTACAAGACAGAGTGCAGCACTCACCACGTCTCCTTCAACCGTGCCTTCCAAACCCACTTGATAACATTGATCTCATCTAGCGCACACCTTGTGCAATGTAACCTGTATGCCTCTGTCTAAGTCTTTTTACAACCTCTGATCTGTACATCCTTGCTTACTGTGATCTGCCTGTACAGCTCATAAACAAAGTTTTTCACTGTACTTCAATACAAGTGACAATAAATCAATAAATCAATCAACCTTTACCACTGAGAAGGTCTGAGACAGCAGTGATTTAAGAAAACTATCAATTGCAAATTTGCCTCCAATTGACTTGGAACTACAACACCAATATTTGACAATTTCTGTTTCGAAATCCTGGAATTTTTCTGAGCAACACTGTTAGTATACCTGCATTACACAACTGCAGTGGTCAGGAAGTCGGCTCACCACCACTTTCTCAAGGGCAATTATTGTGGGGTGACAAATCACTATGGAGCCAGTGACACCAAAACCCGGGAACCAAGATAACAAAAAAAAGTCATAAAATAAAAGCATTTATGCAATTATAATTACCAATTAAAAAGGCAAAATATATATTTGGTGTTTAAAAGTTAAAATACAAATTACTTTCCTGTGATCTAAAAGTCCAGACTTCTAGCAGACGTTTTGATAGCTAGGTTCAATATGAAATCCAGATAATACATATCAATGATTAAATTTCCTAAGTTATAACTGAAAGCAGTATAATGAAAAATGTAAAGATATAGACCAGTGTGAAAATATTGCAGAATTTAAATTATAATTTTAAAGTGGTATCTATTTTTAGTGTGCAGCACAATTTCATTGTCCAAATGTTCCATATTCAGAACAGCTGTGAACCATTTACAATTGCTATTTTGAACACTGTTCAAAACTTTTAAAAAAATCTCAAATACAGAGTAAATTATGTGGCGTGGCCAACAAATAGCACTGTTGTCATTTTCTGAATCTGTATCTAAATGATTAGCAATCAGTATTGAAACGAAAAGGGAAATGCATAAGCTTTGTTGGCTATAGAGTCAACGGTAAGTTTTTTTTGTACTGTCATTTTATCCTATTAGCATGGTCTAACAAAATTATGTATGAATATGCAGTAATAACATGCAAATTGGTCCCCCACAATTGCCTCAAGGCAGTGGTCGTTGCCTTGCTATGCTCAATTCCTTCTACATCATTACAATAGCTTGGCATAATTCATCAGAAAAATTGTTCAATCTCATTGCAAGTGCCTGGCTAGTAAAACCATCAGTTGCTGTTAACCAATGTCTGACAACAGAATGTTAGTTCCACCATTTCCAATTCCCTGCCACTCCTACACTTATGTATCTCCCTTGGGTAATGTTAGACGCTACACTTGAGCCTGTCAAAACAATTAACCCCCCTGTTAATTAGAAAGAAATGTCAGGTGCACAGATGGTACAAGCTGGCATGCAGCCATGCAGCCAACTGTTCCTGAAAGCAGCTACCCTGCTGCTGACAACTGTTCCAAACTAGCATATGTCAAAACTTTCCAGCTGAGGAAACCTAAACAACAGGGAAAGCTCCATGGTTTTAGAACCATTACAAATACTTCAATAATTTCATATCAATTTGCTTCGTGTTCTATTAACTGATCTTACATAAATATGGTGCTTATCAAAGTAGGGTACATAATTGGACTGACATCCTTTACATTCTGCAGTTGACAATTTGATTATATATGTCCTTTCATTGTTTCTTTTAAAAATAAACAAGGTTAAAAAACAGTAAGGCAACACTGAAGTGCCAAACTCTCTGAACTAGTCACATCCAAACAAATTCAGTACCAGTTCCAGAATGTGCCAGCTTAAAGACAAAGCAAAATTCAGACTTGGGCCTTATTGATTGCTGATAATGAGCACTGGCAGCCTTATAGGTATGCTGCTGAAGGTACCTGGCTAAGCAGATCAGCTGGCCCTTGTGCTAGCCAAGGGGCAGGAAGAAGGGAATTCCAGTCAGGGTCAAAAATAAAGCCAACAATGGGGAACAATTTCCTCATGAGCTCAAGAGCACCCACCTGCCTCTTCTAGACCAATAAAGAAAACAAAAATTAAAATAAAAACACAAGTTACTGGAGAAACTCACCTTGTTCCGAAGAAGAGTCAGATTCAAAACTTTAACATTGTTCCTCTCTCCACAGATGTTGAGATGCTCCAGCATTTTCTGTTTTCCAGATTTCCAGTATCCACAGTATTTTAGTTACAATTACAAAAAAAATGGAGAAGTTCTTTGACCTATTATTGAGCAATTTCCTGCAGTCTTTTTAAGGATCATTTGTTAGGTCAAGAAATATTTGGTGCAACTCGTTACACCATGAAACCCTTCTTGAGTTGGTCACTGGACCCAAAACATGAACTATTCTTTCTCTCCTCAGATGCTGTCAGACCCGCTGAGTTTTTCCAGCAATTTCTGTTTTTGTTCCTGACTTATAGCATCTGCAGTTCTTTGGGTTTTTTTAGGTACAATGTGCATTGCCCACAAGCTGCACCTACTTTCTTTTCCATTCCAATTGAGCACATTGAAAGGCTATTGGGTTACACAGGTTGACTGAAGGCAGACAAAATTTCTGTAAATCTGTACTTACGCAGTTGAACAACAAAGTGCTGGTTTTGCAACTTGCTCCAATGGAATACTCCTCAAGATAAGGGAAGAAAACTACAATGCACAAAAAGAAAGGAAATATGGTTAGCAGAAATAAAGGTTACTTCCTTTTTAATGGTTTTAAAGATTCTTATTTCCAGATTTGGTCTGTGGAGGACTATGGACGACAGTTTTCTTTAACACTGCATAGAATGGCATCATTCAAAGTACCATGGGATCACAGAATCGTTAGAATCGCTGCGGCACAGAGAAGGCCATTTGGTACATCTTCTATGCACTAGCTCTCCATAGGAGCAATATACCTCATTCTACACCTCTTCCTTCTCCCTGTACTCCTGCAGATTCTTTGTCTTCAGATTACAATCCAATTCTCTCTTGAATGCCTCAATTGAATCTTCCTTGAACAGACTCTCAAGCAGTGAATCCTAGATGCTAGCCTCCTACTACATAGGTTTATCCTCATGTCACCAATGCATCTTTTTTATCAATCACGTAACATCTATTCCTCTCACTCTCAATCCGTCTACAAATGAGAACACTCTTTCCCTATCTACTCCATGCACATCCCTAATGATTTTGAACATCTTGATCAAATCTCCATTCACTCTCCTCTTCAAACAAGGAGAACAAAATCCCACCTTTTCCAATTTATCTGCATAACTGAAGTTCCTCATTCCTGGAACTATTCTTACAAAACTGTTCTGCAGTCTCTCTAATACCCTCACATCTTTACTTAAGTGTGGTGCCCAGTACTGGATGCAACATTGCAGTTGAGCCTGAACTAGTGTCCTCCACAAATTTAACATAACTTCCTTCTTTTTATACTTTATGCCCCTAGTAATAAAGCCCAAGATACAGTAAGGTTTCTTAACATAAGTTAACTACTCGCATGACCTGTATGCCTTTTAGCATTATACACTCTATTTTATTTTGCCTCTCTGCATTTGTTCTATCAAAATGAATCACCCCTCTGCATTAAGTTTAATCTGCCACTTATCCATTGATTCCTTCAATTTGCCAATGTCCTTTTGAAATTTTGTACTGTACACCAAGATATAGATCATTAAATGGGGAAAGCTGCAGGAAGCTACAACATTTCGGGACTTGGGATACTTATTCATGAACACAGAATGCTAGCAACACAGGTATAGCAGATAATCAGGAAGGCTAATGGAATGTTGGCTCTTATTTCAAAGGAGTTGGAGTATAAGAGTAGGGAAGTCTTCTTGCAACTGTACATGGTGCTTGTGAAACCACATCTGGAGTACTGTGAGCAGTTTTCATCTTCTTACTTAAGGAAAAATATTATTTCATTTAGAATCAGTTCACAAACATTCACTAGGATGATCCCAAGTATGAAAAGATTGTCTTATGAGCAAAGGTTAAACATGTTGGGATTCTACTCACTGGAAATTGGAAGAATAAGGTGATCTCATTGAAACATAAGATTCTTAAAGGGGCTTGACAGGCTAAAAGCACAGAGGGTATTTTCCCTCATGGCAGGAGTCTGGGACCTCTGAGAAATATGAAAGACTCTATTTACTGTGCTTTTAGCAAAGTACTGGGAAGAACACCTAAAATTTAACGTTGGAAAACAGAACATTAAAATCTAATCGACTGCAGCCTTGAATTCATGGCGGAGATGAGCTGTGCAGATGTAAGCTAATCAAAACTACTTTTTGAAATATACAATGTATTTTTGGACTTCTGAAGGCAGTTAGAGACAAATCACATGACCAGTCAAGCTTTATGACTATACTTGGACTTGAACTGAGAGATATAGCTTTTGGGCACATTTATCTACCTCTGTTTTCTCTGTATTGAATGCTGTGATTTCAAGACAGATGTAAACCTGTTAATGCTTTTATCCAGGTTAGTTTCAGGTCAATGAATTTAAAATTCAAAAAAACCTGTTGGCTAATTCTTTACAACCAGCACACAAGTAATTAGGTGTATATACTAACTGGCAGTTGTGGGAGGCTGTTATGATGCATTTGTAGTGTCCTGACCCCTGAGCTAGGAGGTCTCGATTCAAATCCCACGTGCTATAAATTGCGTAATAACATTGCTGAACAGGTTGATTATAAACTATCTATTCTGGACTGGCAATTCCATCTTAAATTCTTAAACATCCTATCAAACTGTGAGGAAAAGACAAGGAAGTCATTCCACTCATCTTTGCCTGATGAAAACACCTCTTAGCCTTATTTGTTATCTTACCAAGAAATTTTAACAAGTTAGTTGAATATGGGTTCCTTAACAGATCTATGCTGGCTTGCCAAAACTCACCAACATAATTTTGTCTGGAATTACAATTTCTAGAAGGCAGCTCACCATTAAGGTTAAACTGACAGAAATGTAGTTGTTTACCTTAGCTTATAGTTACCTAGAAAAATACTCAATCTGCAATTTTTTTAAAATTTCAAATACAATACTAGATCATTCCTTATAGTAGCGCACTGAATTTGCTCCAAACATACACTATTCTCCCATTTCTACTGCAAAATTTAGGGCCAGCTTGCACTTTTGCCCATAAAGAACTTGGAGAGACTGATGAAATTTAATTTGGACTAGGCCTTACTACCATCTAACAAGTGCAGAATTGTTGTGGCCTGAATTCTAACCATTGGGAATGAAAATATTGTCCTTCATACTTTGTCTCATTGCCAACTCAAGAATTTGTGAAAAAAAAGGAAAAAAAAACAAGTATTTATAAGCTGTTTCCCACTATTGCCATCCTAAAGTTCACTTAATAATTGCACATTCCTTTGCAAAATATATAGATTCAGTTGGAAGTTCTATCATATAATTAAGCTAATAACTCTGCTGTGATTTGCTAGTGCAATTAAAGGCAGTTTTCCTCTTATCGCAATTAAGAGATATACATATATTTATATAAATAGTAATTATTATGTTTTTAACATTATTTCAAACATCACAAGGCACTCTACAGGCACACTGTACTGCAAGACATGACACCAAGACATATGCGGAGATAATAGGTTGGGTGATTGGTCAAAGGCATAGGTTATAAAGACCGTCTTAAAGGACCAAAGTGATTAATGAGGTATAAGGATGGTATTCCAAAGTCCTGGGCAACCGAAGATGCAATCAGCTATACTGCCGGATTTAAATCAGGGATACTTAAGGGTCCAAAATTAGAAAATATAGACATCCCAGTGTTAAGGGCTGGAGGAGATTACATACACTGAGAGAGGGGCCAGGTCACAATGGTATTTGCAAACAAGGGTGAGAATTTTAAAAGCAAGACAGTGTGATGGTAGTATGCTTTTAGTAAAGTAGCTTCATCCCTGCCTCCTTGACCTGTCAGTCTTCTCTCCACCTATCTGCTCCACTATCTACCTTCTATCACCACCTCCCCCTCTCTCTATTTATTTCCAAAGAAGTGTCCAGACCTGAAACATCAACTTTCCTGCTCCTTCGACGTTGCCTGGCCTGCTGTGTTCATCCAGCTCCACACCTTGTTATCTATGTTTTTAAGAGATGTATTGGACCTGTTTCTCTTGCAAAGTGTTATTGTCACAGTAGCGCAGAAATGTCTCCTTCAGAGGGGCAGTTGGTAAACAGTTTTTAAGATTTCCCTGGGTGTTTTCATGAATAGATGGGGTCAGGGCTCACACAGTCCTAGGAAGGATTTAGTTTTGCTTTCATTTAGTTGAGAAGGTTTCTGTTGGCTGCTGGAGCTAAAAGCTGGAGTCCTCTGCTGCTAGAGTAAAGAGACAGCACGTGAGAATAATTCCTGTTTTGCAGAATTGCATTTTTGCCAAAAGGTGCGTTTATGGGATGCTAACTATGTCAGAATATTTGATGCTAAGTCATTAAATACATTCTTTTGTTAAGTATTTCAATAGAATAAAGTTATGCCAATTCTTCTTTTTGTTGTATTCTAACTGTGTTGTAAGAATGAAATGTATTTTGATTAAAGCTTACTAATAGACCAATCAAATCATATCTGGAGCACAGCTCCCCTACAATTCCCTTTTCAAAAATATAAAGTCAGGAGTCACGCAACACCAGGCTATAGTCCAACAGGTTTATTTGAAATCACAAGCTTTCATAGCGCTGCTCCTTCGTCAGATGAAGTGTTCTGACTTTGTCCACCCCAGTCCAACACCAGCACCTCCAAATTAAAAATATAAAGGTTAGGGTCTAGGCTATCTCCAAAATATACTTCAGGGGATCTGGCCTGGTCCATAACATCGGTGAACTAATGTGGGTGAACCACAGAGTGAGGGGGGTACCTTGGAAGTATGGAACTTGATACGAGTTAAGACATATGGGCAGACTTTAGGTTTTAGAAGACCTCAAATTTGGTGAAGGGAGAACATGGGTGATCAGCTAGGGGTGTATCAGAACTGTCAAATCGAGAGGCAATGAAGGCATGAACAAGAGTTTCAACAGTAAATAAGCTAAGACAGGGTGAAGTTGGCCAATGTTATGCAGGTAGAAAAAGGTAGTCTTGGTGAAGCCACAATGGTTGCAAATAGCTGGCTTAATCTTAGACTGTTGCCAGAGAGTTGATATGGAATCAGTACAGAGTTTGGAAAAGGATCCGAAAACAACAGCTTCAGATTTCCCAACATTTCATCAGAAGAAATTTTGTTTCTTCCAGTAGAAGATATTGGATAAGTAATAATTTTGCAACAGTGAAGAAATGAAGTATGGTAACGAAACGAGTATCAGTGTTTACAGGAAAACTAACACTGTTTTCCAATGACATCACCAACAGGCAGCATTTGATTCAGAAGATGGAAAGATTACATTTGCCACAGTCTCCCTCCTTAAGTTCCATCTTACATAAACTACGAGTTTCTTACAAAAAGCCTTTCAATCATATCCCAATATGCAGTAAAATGTCTTCACCAAGCTATCCAGAGCTGTGGTTTACAAATCTTTGCACATTTTTATCCTACCCTGCTGATAGAATCACACCATCTTCAAAAAAGCCTATTTCTTTGACATTGTGTTCTATCCCGAAGTGGTTACAACGAGGTCAGCCAGGTAGTCCCCATAGAATAGGAGTTCCCTGATTGGGGCTGTTAATTTGGTTCAGTCAGGGAGCTCAGGATGACAAATAAGAACAGGAGTGTCAGACATCCTGTTCAATTTGAAGGCTGGCTCTGAGGGAGTTGGATCAGTGTCGAGGATTCTCCATGTGTAAATAAAGGGTGACTTGGTGTTGGGATATCAGCCTCTGTGGAGATATTTCATATCCTTGATCTAACTCCTACTCAAATATGCATTCTTCCCATTCCATTTTAAATAAAGTTGGCGTTGGTCACTGAGTTAAAATAAGAACAATCCACACCAATTTTTATGCTGTAAAGATGATATTACATCTGCGTCACAGCTCCAGCAATAAACTGCAAAAACTCTTATTGAAGCCAACTATATCTGAATAGATGAACTGGCAAATAGATTTGCGATACATTTCAGAAACATTGTCAGGTGTAACATTATTTTATTTGTATTTCCTTTAACAGTGCATATGCTTACAAAAATATGTTAATTAGGAAGTGCATCATTTTAAATTTTAATTTCTTGTTTAAATTTTCACCATGAATGTGAATCCATCACGCAAAGTAGAAAACACTATTTAATGACAGTCCAAGCAATAAAGTAAATCTTCACATTAGCAGTCTGATATACGAACAGAGGTTTAAGGTGACAATCCACAACATGTGTAAGCTTGCCCTTTTTGGTAACCTAACGATGCACTTAATATCATCTACTTGAATAATGCTGTTTCTACTACTACAATCAATTTATTCCAACTAATGATCATCAGGCACTCATAAATCAGCATTAGATCTCAGTTACTGAGTTGGTGGCTTCCACAGATAAAAGTAGCATTCCAATTCTTGGTTAAATATTGGCACACATTGATTTTAATTAGCCCAATTAGTTCATTATGTTCTAGCATCAAACAGCTCATTTACTGCATTCCACTACCCTAATGGCATATGGTAATGAAGCAAATCAATTAGCAACCATAAAGGAAGCCATTAAGAAGTGTAAACATTGCTCTTTCAGTTTGTAGAAAGCATAAAAACACAGCAATGATTAACAATTTTGTCAGTTACATGAAAATTCAAATCCCATTGCAGCATATTGCTGAAGCTGCATGTCAAAGAAGCTTTTGAGTGGGATCTTTTTGAGTATCAGCGTAGAAAGTACAGCACCTCCCTTGTGTTGTTCAGTGCAAAAATTATTTATTCTAATTTATAATGGAAATATAACCCAATTATCCTGATTATGTTTATGTAAATAAATGTTACTCGTACCAATTGATCCCATTTATTTCTATTCTCTGCTACAATTTTAGCTCATCATCTAATAAACATTAAAAATCTACACTGATGCAAAGAATAACAAACATACACTTGTAAGATTTTCTTCATTCTATGAATTGTGCATACACTTGCTGTATTCTCACACTTTCCCAATTTTCTGGGAATATCAACAGCTAAGCATACCCAAATTTACGGTAACAATCACACATAATGTGCAACTGAACTTTTAGCTTCCTCTGCCAATTCTATAAACCACCAGGATGGCTTTGTGGTATGGGTATAGTTCCCTACTCAGGGCTAGAAGATCTGGGTTTATCTCGCCTGCATTGTAGATGTGTCCAAGTAGGTTCATAAGTTATCAAAACAGTGAAGCCCAGGACCACATAATAAAATTACTTAACTTTGACATGAAGCAGATCAAATGGAATTAAATTCTTATCAAGACCAAACCTAATCAAATTGAGAAGCAATTAACAAAGCATACATTATTCTAGACTTCATTAATAGGAATATAGAATACAAGTGCAAGGAAGTTATGTTGAACTTGTATTAGACATGAGCTCAGTTCCAGATGCCACACCTTACAAAGGATGTAAAGACATTAAAAAGAGTGCAGAAAAGATCCATAGCAATGGTTCCAGGAATGAGGAAGTTCAGTTAGGAAGGTAGATTGGGGAAGTTAGGATCATCTTCAAACTTAAAGAAGTGCTGTTAATAAATGTACCAACCACTCATTTACAAACACTGCCAATTCAGACCCAACTGAGGAAACTTTAAGAATCCATAAAAGAATGAATAGAAATGCTTTAGCTGAACCCCTGGCTTTTCTAAACAAATGACAGAAGTAAGAATGCTGTTCATAATCCCACCAAGGCTTTTGACTGTTACAGAAATAGATGCTCAAAGTCCTAAATCCCCAAAGTAAATAAACATAAATTTGAGGAGCTAAGTAGATATTTGTACAATAGGAACTATAACTCTCCTTTGATCAATAAGGTGGTGACAAAAAATAGAACAAAAATTTACAAAAACGAATAAAATTAGGGAACAACTTTGCAGAGATGTTCTGGTTAAGACATGCAAAGTCTATGAACTGTTGACTTAATTGATTGGTCTAATGTGACTTAGCATGATGGTAGAAGGATGTTTATGGTTTTCTCAAACTTTGCATATGACCAAAGCAAGTTAGCCATCCAAGAGGTTAAGGAGAATAAAGTTGAAGTTTCATCAGAAATATTGCAATAGATCTTCTTTTCAACATTAGAGCTGGTTTACATTTCTGGGGACTTACCATTGACAAGGTACATAAGTGGACCAGTCACACAAGTACTGTAGCTACCGGCACAGGAGAAGGCTGGAAATAATTCAGCTTCCGAGTGTCCAAAGCTTTTCACCATTAACAAAGTAAAAATAAAAAATGTGATTGAATGCTCTCCCACAATACTCAGGAAGCTCAACACCATCCAAGGCAAAGCATGCCACTTGATCAACACACTGGTCACCTTCGTAAATGTTCACTTGCTCAACACGTGCACACAGGGATTAGCAGTGTGCACCATCTATGAGATATACCGCAACAGCTCGCCAAAACTCTTTCAGCAATCCATGACCTCTACCACCTAGAAGACCAAGGGCAGCAGACATATGGGAACAGCACATGTAAGTTCCTCTCTCAAATAACTCCACAGGCCATTATCCTGTCACCAAGTCACCCATTATTTACACATGGATAGTACTTGACACTAGTCTGGCTTCCTCAGAGCCAGCTCTCAGAGTGAACAGAACACCTGACATTTCTGTTTATAACCGTTAGCCAGGGAATCCCTGATTTGATCAGGTTAACAGCTCCAATCAGGGAACTCACATTCTATGAAATCCACCTGATTGACCTCATTACAACCACCACACCCCTCCCCCTCTAAGTCTGGGGATGTTGGCCTGTTCTTTTTCTTGAAGCCTCTCCTGGGGCATCCTTGCACCAGGTCCAATTCCTCTGACTCAGCCTTGGATACGGCGGCATGCACTGGACCGTAGCCCACCTCTTGCATCAGGACAGTCTCAGAAGAAATTCATTCTCTTCTTCAGGCTGTAAAGGCATTGAGGCTGTGGCATCCATTGTGTCTATCTCCACCAGCAGCACCACCAGATTCGTGAGAAAGGCCTCAGACTCCAAGGTTTCCTTGATGCTAGAAACAGGGGGACAATCCACGGGTTCCAACAGCCTTTCTGGCTGTTCTGAGGGGCCGGGTATGTTTTGCTCCTGCCCTCTTGCACGTTTGCAGCTTTCATGTGGTCCATGTGCTTGTTCAGGACCACCTCTCCTACCCAAACTT
The DNA here is from genome assembly GCA_024137785.1 of Ginglymostoma cirratum. Classification (NCBI taxonomy): domain Eukaryota; kingdom Metazoa; phylum Chordata; class Chondrichthyes; order Orectolobiformes; family Ginglymostomatidae; genus Ginglymostoma; species Ginglymostoma cirratum. Next base: position 4,220,800 of record JAHRHZ010000077.1, on the reverse strand, counting down.
TGCCTATCACGGGACCTGGCCTTGCATCGACCACGCCTCTTACCCATGCAGGTCCACGACACTGGCATTCCTGATGCCATTTCACCTTTGACAATAATAGCTGGTTCTTCACACCCCTAAAGGTTACGTCTCAGCTATTACACCACTTCCAAGGCTGACCAGTTTTTCAGTAGCAGATGTAAGGTTGCCAAGATGGAGGCCGGGCTATGTATGAACTTTCCATGATAATTCATCAGTCCAAGGGAAGACCTAAGCTCCAGTAGAGACAATGGGAGCTGCGGGATCTTTGATCACACTCACTTTATCTTCCAATGTGTGTTATACAACCTTGGTGACTCCATAGCCCAGTAGGTCATTTGAAGTGCCTGGAATGCACTCTTCTTTTCCCTTTTGAGGCATGTACACACCTTGGAGAAACATCTAAGGACTATATCCAAGTTCTCTAAGCGCTCTTTATTACTCTTCTCTGTTATTAGCATATCATCTAGATAAATGGTGACCTGGGGTAGACCTTGACAAATGTTCTCCAACATCCACTGAAAAATGGCACAGGCTGATGATAACCCAAATGGCAGTCTCACATGTAGGTAGAAACCCTTATGGGTATTAATTGCAACACACTTCTGGGAATCTTCATCTAACCACAGTTGCCAGTACACATGGCTCATGGCCAGCATCATGAAGGACAGCCCCCAGCCAGCTTTGCATGTAAGTCCTCTGCGCAAGGAATTCACTATTTATCTAACTGTGAATGGCAGTTTGTCTTTTGTTTAAAATCCCCACAAAGTCGAACCAACCTGACAAGCTTCACAACCAGTTCTGCCCATTCTGCAAACTGTACTGGTTTGATGATTCCTTTACTTTCCAGCCTTCTGATTTCTGCCTCCACTTTTACATGTAAGGCAAATAGTACCGGGTGAGCCTTGCAGAATTGTAGAATTGCTTCCATGGTGGCTCAGTGCTGCTTCACACCGTCAGGGACCCAGGTTCAATTCCACCTTTGAATAGAGGCTGTCTGTGTGGAGTTTGCACAATCTCCCCGTATTTGCGTGGGTTTCCTCCAGGTGCTCCAGTTTCCTCCCACAGTCCAAAGATGTGCAGGCTAGGTGGATTGGCCATGCTAAATTGCCCATAGTGTCCAGCAATGTGCAGGGTAGGTGGATTAGCCATAGGAAAATGCAGGGTTATAGGCATAAAGTAGGGCGGTGGGTCTGGATGGGATGCTCTTCAGAGGATCAATGTGGACTTGAAGGGCTAAATAGCCAGCTTCCACACAGTAGGGATTCTAGGATTCTATGCAAGATGGCCTTGGCCTCTTTGATAGTCTCCAGACCTTCCCGAAAAACTTCTGCATATTTAATTCAGATTTCACGCAGGCATTTTCTAATCAAAAAATCTTGAGCCAACCAAGGCATTCTCTTTCAAACAATTTCACCCTATTAGGCTTGGGCCCGAGCCCATTTGGCCAAGGCATGGCTTTGTTTTATGATAACCTACAGTCCCTCTGTTCAGAATATCTCCAGACTGAGGCTATGCAATTACCCTTCACTCAAATGGTGTTCCCCAAGCTCAATCAGCCTGGCGAAGGTGTCCACTTCTATCGGCATACCATGTAACGCATATGCTCCACTTGCTGCTTTCAGAGGGAACAGGATGTCTGACACTCCTGTTTATATCTGTCAGCCAGGGCTCCTTGATCGGACCACGTTAACAGCCCCACTCAGAGAACTCATACTCTATGAGATACACTTCGCTGACCTCATTACAACACGACACTCTCCAAGTCACAAACTATTTTGACTTGAATTGCATGGTCAGAAAAAATATCTACTTGAGAAATCTGACTGATACAGTTCCAGACAACACTCTGAATCTAGCCTTTTGTTTTGTTTCAGAGTTTTTCTCATTTGGTTGTCCTTTTACACCCTGATGGCCATTACTCCGCTGTGGCCCGCACAAATGCTATTCACTGCTTCCCTTCATAAGTTATAAAAATGAAAAAGAATGTTTTAAACGGTCTAAGGAAACAAATAGAGAAGCAGCCACAGAAAATAAGTAGATAAAAAGAGATAAAACACGATGCGAAAACATAATATGATTTAAGCTGAGTCAAGTATTTGTCTTCTTGCCTTCATTATTTCTCATTTTTGTATGAAAAGCTACTGAATAGAAGTTGCTAGAAATGTCAATATAATGGACCAAACAGTACTGATGCAGCTGGGAGATTAGTTACATTGAACATGATTAAACATCAAAATTAAAGACAGTTGGTTCTAAGACCAAACTTTTGAGATAGCTTAAGACCTTCAAGTATCAGCTTTACTAAAGGCATTAACAAACACACAGAAATATTCATTTTTACGAAATGTAATTGGATTTGCCTTCATTACTTAATTTTGAACAACTGAAGTTGGAGTTAATTTGAAATGTATGGCAGATATAACAAGCAGTTAAAATGACAATAAAACATTCTGGGAACGTTGTGACCAGATTGCACAATCAGAAGATGACATATTTGTAACAAAATATCAGCTTTCCAGGGACGTTCGGTGTTATACCTCGAACTTTGAAACACCTATCACAGAGCCACCTACAGGAGTAAAAGGCACCATAAACACTGACATTTACTTTTCAATGAAGTGCACATCCCATGTACAAATTTAATACTAAATAGATGTAATAGACAGGTTGCAGATGACTGACTTCACATTAGTATAAATGATGCCTAAAAGTTTGGAAAATATAAACGCATTCTCATGCTTGTATTACAATCACAAAATATATCTATGAGACCCTAAGCTCATTCCTGTATAGCAAAATAATTTTCACCCAGAAGCTACTTTTTGAGGAGAAGAATGGAAGCTAGATTTGTCTTTTGTACTATTCCCAAAATTACAATGCTTCAGAAATAACTTCAATTCCCTGAATCTAGTGAATGATTCAAGAAATGTACCTGCTGTAACATATCAGTTCATAACTCTGTTGTTCCAGATGCCTTTGATGACAATGCGATGCATTTTCAGTTACTTTAAACTTTAGTCTGTGATTCTGGTTAAGATGAATTCCTTGGTCTTCCTCAAATAGTGCCATACAATCTTTTAACTTTCAATTGAAACAGGAAGACGAGATTTCTAACATTTCCCTCAATGTAGGGATTTGTTGAAATGGCATATTTTCTCCCAGATTCTTTTGGGTGATCAAGTGAAACGACGTACGTACTTTTCTGAGAACAGTGTCAGGGTGACGTATTGCATGCACATGGTAACGTGCAATCATTATAACACAGCATCTTCTAAGGCTCATTAAAGATGGATGAATTTAACACATACAAATGTCAACATTTTGGCAAAGCACTACAAAGCGGATCACAAATTTCAAAAATATATTTGAGAAAGCCTCCCACTAAATAACTTATACTTGGGATTGTTAGGAGATCTGGAAAGTTATTGCAGAGTCCTCATTGTAGTGCAATCACCAGTTTACTGCATAACACAAACCATTCCCTGTCAAAGCCACCAGATGGAGCAGGTCGCAGAAACGGTTTTTAATGTGAAAGAAAAGGGTGCAACCAAAATCATACCACAGAAACAGGTTTCCTACTGATCATATAGTGATACTGAAAGTCATTGTGGGTAAATGCAAAACTTAGATCACACTGAATTCTCACCCCTGACAAAAGAAAACAAACCAGGCTAGAAGCAATGTAAGAAGGTTCCCTTTGAAGAAATGCCTTGCAACAGTTGGCACTCCAATAAAGGCTACAAACTTAACTGTGAATTATCCTGCCATCTCACCACTCCAAAATGCTGCAGTACTGGTGTTGAAAATATACACTTAAATATTTTGGAAGTAGTCAACAGTCTTCATGAAATTTAAGTTGAGCAGTAAGTAGGAACTGTATGCAGTGCTTATCACCATAATTATAAAAACCTTTAAAATATTATTTAAAATTGTGAAAGGTTTTGAAAGAGTAAATTCTAATAGGAGGAATGGTTTTTCTTGTTGAGTACAGTATAACTAGAAGCATTCAATATGAGATTATCATCAAGAATTCCAAAAGGAAATTCAGAAGAAGCTTCATCACTCAAAGAGTGATAGCTCACTGCCACAGGAAATGGTTCAGATTGTCGGTATAGTTGCACTTAAGAGGAACCTAGTCAAGAAACTAGGGAGAAAGGAATAGGTAGTTAAGATAGTAGATTTAGATGATAAAATTTGGAAAGTAGTCAAGTGGAGCTTAAAGTAGTCAAGTGGTCTGTTGGGCCAAACAGTCTGTCACATAAGGTTTTGGAGTAGATTTGCAGCTCGTGTTGTGGCTGTTGAGGTTGGTTGGCTCGCCGAGCTCGTTTGTTGTTCTGCAGACGTTTCGTTACCATGCTGGATAACATCATCAGTGCAGCCTCCGATGAAGCATCAGTGTGTTTTCCTGCCTTGGTTTTAAACTCTGGAGTCCATTGAGCTGGATTGCCTCACTTCCGGTTTTCCTTCATAGAGGAGTGTATATGGGGTCAAGTTCTACGTGTTTATTAATGGCTTTCTTCGTGGAGTGCCAGGCTTCTAGGAATTCCCATGCCTGTCTCTGCTTAGCCTGTCCCAGGATTTTGGAGTTGTCCCAGTCGAATTGGTGGTTCTCCTTATCCATGTGGATTGAGATAAGTGAGTATTGGTCATGTCTTTTTGTAGCCAGTTGGTGTTCGTGTCCCCTTGTTGTTAGTTTCTTTCCTGTTTGTCCAATGTAGTGTTTCTCACAGTCTCTGCAGGCGATCTTATAGATGACATTAGTCCTGTCCATGGCAGGGAGTGGGTCTTTAGTTCAGGCGAGCAGTTGTCGTAGGGTTGATGTGGGCTTGTGTGCCACTCTGATGCCCAGCAGTCGTAGGAGTCTTGTGGTTAGTTCCGATGTGTTCCTGATGTAGGATAGTGTGATGAGTGTGTCGGAGCACATAGTATCTTTCTGATGTTGTTTGTGTAGGCATCTTCTGACCCAGTTTTTTGGATATCCACTATCCTTGAAAATCTGGAAGAGGTATTCTTCTTCCTCTTGGCGTAGTTCTGTGTTGCTGCAGTGTGTTGTTCCCGTTTTGTATACAGTGTTCACACGCAGCTTCGTTTGTGTGTGTTGGGATGGTTACTGTTGAAGTTCAGCACTGGTCCGTGTGTGTGGCTTTACTGTGTACTTTCGTTTGGAGTTGCCCATTTGTCTTGCGCTCTACCATGATGTCCAGGAATGGGAGCTGTTTGTTCTTCTCCTCCTCTCTGGTGAATTTTATTCCAGTGAGGGTGCTGTTCATAAGTTTGTGTGTCTCCTCTAGTTTGGTCCATTTAATGATGACAAAGATGTCGTCCACGTATCCATAGTTTTTGTTGGATTAGTGGAAGGGCAGTCCCTTATAGTCTTTGCATCACTGCCTCTGCTATGAGTCCAGAGATAGGTGATCCCATGGGTGTCCCGTTGATTTGTTTGTGTGTTTGGCCATTGAAAGTGAAGTGGGTGGTGAGGCATAGGTCCAGTAGTTTAAGAATGTTATCTGTGGAGATGGTTTCACTGGCGTCTTGCTCTTGTTCCAGTAGTGCTGTCATTGTTTCCCTCGCTAGTGATATGTCTATTGATGTAAATAGGGCAGTGACATCAAATGATATCATGGTCTCCTTGTCGTCTCTTCTTACGTCTTTGATGGAGTTGAAGGATTCTTGGGCTGAGTGGATTGAGCGGGGTGACTTGTTGACTAGGTGCCTGAGTCTCCTTTGTAGTTCCTTGGCTAATCTGTGTGATGAGTACCTGGTAGGGAGGCTATGGGTCGAGGGGGTACTTCCGGCTTATGCACTTTCGGGAGGCCGTAGAATCGGGGTGTGCTGGTTCCTTCGGGTTTCATTCTTAAGAAGTCTGCTTTGTTGATCTGTCCTGTCTGTTTAAGTCTTTTTACCGCGGAGAGGATTTTGTTGCCTAGTTGCGGTGTCGGGTCCGTTTGTACTGGCCAGTATGTGTTTTTGTTGGCGAGCAGTGCCTGTGCCTTGGAGATGTAGTCCCTTTTATTCAGTATTACTGTCATGCGTCCTTTGTCTGCGGGTAGTATTGTGATGTTCTTGTCCTTCTTCAGTCCTTCCAGGGCCTGTCTTTCCAATGTGTTGAGGGTGTTGAGTTCGCTCCTTCTGGTTAGTGTCGGGATTACTGTCTGTCTTATTGTTTGTTGTGTTTCTTCGTTGATATTGTTGGTCCTTAGTGTGGCTTCCAGTGTGGCTAGGAATTTCGTTTTGTTGGCATCCCTGTAGTTGTAGTTCAGTCCTCGGGTGAGAACGGCTTTTCCCGTGTCTGCCAGTTTCCTGTCAGAGAGGTTTCTTATCCAGGTGTCTGTTCAGTTGTTGTCATTTTTGTGGGTAAGTGTGGCTGGCTTGTCTTGAAGGGTCTGTCTTTTCTTCGCTCTTGTGGTCTGTTGGCTGATGTTGATGGCTCGTTCCATGTCTGTTGTCCAGTCTTGATTGGTAGCTTCCAGGAATAAAGTTTTTTGGTGCGTAATTTCTCTGTTGTATCTGTGGTGCTGGTTGTGTGCGTCTTTCATCATTACCCTTACCATCTTGCGGCCATTTTGTTCTGCTGTTTTGCGAGCTTGTGAGTTGTTGATGGGTGGTTTGTATCTCACACTGCGTGGTAATACCTGGTTCCTGAGGCATCCATGTAGGAAGTAGAGTGGCGCGTGGGTTGCACTCTCTTGTTTGGCATAGTTTTCCCATTTTTGTGCCAATTTGAGCATGTTACGCCCGTAGCTCTCTAAGGTTTTGGAGTAGATTTGTAGTTCGGGTTGTGGGTGTTGAGGTTGGTTGGCTCGCCGAGCTCGTTTGTTGGTCCGCAGACGTTTCGTTACCCTGCTGGGTAACATCATCAGTGCAGCCTCCGATGAAGCATCAGTGTGTTTTCCCACCTGGTTTTTAAACTCTGGAGTTCCCTACTCCAAAACCTTAGAGACCCATGGGATAGCGAGAGGAGAGCTATGGTGTGCCAGAGGGCAAGGACAACAGTGAGCAAGGTGGTGGAGCAGACTAGATTACGGAGGGGGAGGGGACCAGGGTGACACAGGGCAGACTGGAGTTTGGAGAGGAGTGGGGGGTTGCACGGTCATGCAGGGCAGATTGGATTTTGGAGGGGTGCGGGGCAAAAAGAAGGAAGACCCGATATTGAGGTCGGTGGAGAAGGGTCTCGCGGGGCCAGATCATACAGGAGAAGACCAGAGTTTGCAGAGGAACATGGTAATGGGGCCAGACTGGATTTTGATGGAGTCCAGGGTCATAATAGGTTAACACTATCCAGAGCAAAGCAGCCCACTTCATTGTCACCACATCCACAAGCATTCACTCCCTCCAGCAGTGTCATTCAGTAACAGCAGCGTACCTTCTGCAAGATGCAGAAATTTATCAAGTCTACTTAGACAGCACTTTCCAACACGATGAACACTACCATCTAGAAGGTCAAGGGCAGCACATATATGGGAATGCTACCAATCCCAACTATCGCCATTCCTTCAATATCGCTGAGTCAAAATTCTGGACTTTTCTCCTGAACAGCATTGTGAGTCTATTTACACCAAACAGACCAGAATGGTTCAAGCTGACAACTCAGCATCACCACCTTGTCAAGAGCAACCGGGGATCTCTAACAAATACTGACCTAGGCAGCATTACTCACAGCCCATGAACGAATTATGTGAAAAACAGTGCAATATTACCTCTCGGTGTTGACCTTCAACCCCAAACTACTGCTCTCTGGTAGATCGGAGATAAAAGGTACTGCAGATGCTGGAGATTCCGAGATAACAAGCATGGGGCTGGATGAACACAGCAGGTCAAGCAGCATCATAGGAGCAGGAAAACTTGACGTTTCGGGCCTAAACCCT
>JAHRHZ010000077.1:4119518-4212514 GCA_024137785.1 Ginglymostoma cirratum | reverse complement strand
TACCCCCCTACCTACACTCACCTTTACTGGCTCCATCCCCGCCTCTTCGACTTGTCTGCCTCCTCTCCACCTATCCTCTCCTCTATCCATCCTCTATCCGCCTCCCCCTCTCTCCCTATTTATTTCAGAACCCTCTTCCCCTCCCCCATTTCTGATGAAGGGTTTAGGCCCGAAACGTCAAGTTTTCCTGCTCCTATGATGCTGCTTGACCTGCTGTGTTCATCCAGCCCCATGCTTGCTCTCTGGTAGATCTTTCATTTTCTGAAGATATCTTCAATGCTTGAAGAGTTTTGGGGACATGCCACATCTCTGGCACACCTCTGTTGTTTGTTGAGCTGTGAGACAAGTCACTGTTAACTCTCACTATTGTTGATTGATACCAGTATCAGTTCTGATTATCCTTTTATTATTTCTGTCCATTACTATTTTTTTCTAAGCACTCAATTATTTTCAAATAGCAGACTATACCAAATACCTCCTCATAGTTTGTAAAGAATACAGACCGCAACTTCCCCCCGCAGTGGTCGAGAACGCCCTCGACCGTGTCTCCCGCACTTAAAAAAACCGCAACTCATCCCTCACACCCCGTCCCCGCAAAAATAACCAAAAGAGAATCCCCCTCGTCCTCACGTACCACCCCAACAACCTCTGGATCCAACGGATCATCCTCCGACACTTCTGCCATCTGCAATCCGACCCCATCACCAAAGACATTTTTCCCTCCCAAGCCTTGTCTGCTTTCCGGAGGGACCACTCCCTCCGCGACTCCCTTGTTCGCTCCACACTCCCCTCCAGCCCCACCACATCCGGCACTTTTCCCTGCAACCGCAGGAAGTGCTACACCTGCCCCCACACCTCCTCCCTCACCCCAACACCAGGCCCCAAGAAGACTTTCCACATCAAGCAGATGTTCACCTGCACATCTGCCAATGTGGTATACTGCATCCGCTGTACCCGTTGTGGCCTCCTCTACATCGGGAATACCAAACGGAGGCTTGGGGACCGCTTTGCAGAACACCTGCGCTCAGTTCGCAACAAACAACTGCACCTCCCAGTCGCGAATCATTTCAACTCCCCCTCCCATTCCTCAGACGACATGTCCATCCTGAGCCTCCTGCAATGCCACAATGATGCCACCCGAAGGCTGCATGAACAGCAAATCATATTCAGCCTGGGAACCCTGCAGCCCAATGGTGTCAATGTGGATTTCACAAGCTTCAAAATCTCCCCTCCCCCAACCGCATCCCAAAACCAGCCCAGCTCATCCCCGCCTCCCTAACCTGTTCTTCCTCGCACCTATCCCCTCCTCCCACCTCAAGCCCCACCCCCATCTCCTATCTACTAACCTCATCCCGCCTCCTTGACCTGTCCATCCTCCCTGGACTGACCTATCTCCTCCCTACCCCCCCCACCTACACTCACCTTTACTGACTCCATCCCCACCTCTTTGACTTGTCTGCCTCCTCTCCACCTATCCTCTCCTCTATCCATCTTCTATCCGCCTCCCCCTCTCTCCCTATTTATTTCAGAACCCTCTTCCCCTCCCCCATTTCTGATGAAGGGTCTAGGCCCGAAACGTCAAGCTTTCCTGCTCCTATGATGCTGCTTGGCCTGCTGTGTTCATCCAGCCCCACACCTTGTTATCTCGGATTCTCCAGCATCTGCAGTACCTTTTATCGCTGAAAGAATACATATGCATGTTTTGCATTTGAGACACCTTTTGTTTACTTTTTAAGTTTTGTTCCTTTCTTTGGTCTGAAACCTGACTAATATAGTTTATTTCTGTTTCTATAGTCTGATCATTTCTTTTCCAATTAATTCTTAAAATCATTTTCATCATGAGGCACTTTGCTTTTTTGCTGTGAATACTCCAGGACATTTGGTTTATTTGAAATCTTAATGAGCACTGACTGCACAAGATCCTCAAATACGAATCCTGTTCTGTAAATTTTGTTTCAGAGGTCTGTCAGTATCTCAAAGCTAACATCATTTCAGGGTGTTCAGATGTTTGCTGGTATCCAATTCATTCCAGATATCTTCCTTGTTTTCATCTTTGGGATTGCTGCACTGACTTCTGCTTCAACTATCTTAGTCCTTTCCTCTAATGGTAGCAATTCCCTTGTCTTCATCATCATACTATTCACCAATGCACTCCACCCATTGTCGCTCTGCATTTTATTTTTCAAAAAGTTCTCCTTCCTTACCTGTTATACAGACACCATTTTAGATTTTTTTATTGCTTTTATCATGTTTCCTTTTCTGCCATCAAGTGTAGCATTCTGACATCTAGTATTTCATCAGTCATCCCCTGTTGATGTTTACTTCTTTCTGAAGGACCACTTCAATTACTGCAGATTGTGTTCTGCTTCCACATTGCCAAATACTTTCCTACTGTTTCTCCCACACTGCAGTCTTGATCTGTCACTTCCTATAGTAATATTTCATACTTTAGTAACCTCCATAGCATACTTCATTTTCATATCCTCATCTCTCAGTCTGTCCAGGTAGGCTTGGCTTTTTATTGGATTTCTTTTTAGGGTTTACAGTGATACCTTTCTTACAATTAGGCAGTGACCTGAATTTTGACAACTACACTTGGCAAAGTGACAGCATTTTGATGTTGTTCCTGTACTTTTCACTGTTAATCAAAAAATCTATTTGATTTCTGCGAACATCTACAAAACACCTCATAATGTATAGATTTCTTGAATGTTGTTTGAGGATTGTATATTAATGACGACCATGTTTCCTCAAAAAATAGTATCAGATCTTCACGTTTGCTGTTCTTTATTCCTGGTCTACAAGCTCATACTACATTTTCACACTTACCTCTGCCAACTTTTATGTTCAAATCACCCAAGAATAGCAAGATGTCTTGTACTTTTCACTTGTTTCAATTCATTTTTCACCTCCTCATACATTATGTCAAATTGTTTATCACTGCGACTCTGCGTTGTCACATACAATTTCAAACATATAAAGTTTGTTTTCCGTTTGTTATAACAAGTGTCGATCGGAAATATTAATTTAAATTATTGGTGGGGAGCATTAATTTTTAATTATATATCATTGGCCTGATATATTATATATACAGTGAACTTTTTGAAAAGAATATTGTTCAAAGGAAAGGAAATTGACGACAGTAGCTCAAGTGCTGCATTTGCTAAGAACACAAGCTGAAGCCACCAATCCACAATATTTCGACAGTTTACAGGACTTGGTTTTTGGTTATATAATGTGCTGGATATGACCTAACAGACAGTTAGATAGTAAGTGCCACAGGTAACAAGTCTGTCGCCTCTCCAACACTTTCTTCGAAATCTTCCTCATTGATGTCTGAGAGTTGAAAGCCCATCAGAAGATTTCAATACTGCAAGCTGAGAGTTCTGAATCAAAACCTCTGTCTCCCGAGGAAAAGGAAAATTAATCAGTTGTGATTGCTCCAGTGAGAAACCTAGAAAGCAGCTGCTAATGTGGTAAATGCCCTTTCAGCTGTAAACAAGGTTCCAGATAATCTATGATAAAGAGGTGCAGAGCTGGATGAACACAGCAGGCCAAGCAGCATCAGAGGAGCAGGAAAGTTTTCTGAAGAAGGGTCTAGGCCCGAAACGTCAACTTTCCTGCTTCTCTGATGCTGCTTGGCCTGCTGTGCTCATCCAGCCCTGCACCTTGTTATCTCAGATTCTCCAGCATCTGCAGTTCCTACTATCTCCTGATAATCTATGATATGTTTTCCTAATTTTAAATATTACTTAGGAACATAGAAATATAGAAGATAGGAGTAGGAGGAGGCCATTTGGCCCTTCAAGCCTGCTGTGCCATTCTTCACGATCATGGCTGATCATCCAACTCAATAGCCAAATCTTGTTTTCTCCCTACAACCTTTGATCCCATTCGCACCAAGTGTTATGTCTAGTCGCCTCTTAAATACATTCAATGTTTTGGCATCAAGTACTTCCTATAGTGATGAATTCCACAGGCTCACCACTCTTTCAGTGAAGAAATGTCTCCTCATCTCCATCCTAAATTGACTACCCCGAACCCCCTGGTTCTGGACACACCCACCATCAGGAACATCCTCCATGCATCCACCTTGTCTAGTCCTGTTAGAATTTTATAAGTCTCTATGAGATTCCCCCTGATTTGTCTGAACTCTAGCAAAAACAATCCCAACCTAGTCAATCTCTCCTCATACGCCATCCCCGGAATCAGCCTGGTAAACCTTCGCTGCACTCCCTTGAGTGCAAGAGCATCCATCCTCAGAAAAGGACACCAAAACTGCGCACAATATTCCAGGTATGGTCTCACCAAGGCCCTGTATAACTGTATCAACACATCCCTGCTCCTGTACTCAAAACCTCTCGCAATGAAGGCCAACATACCATTTGCCTCAGATTTCTGAAGAAGGACCCCGACCCGAAACGTCAGCTTTCCTGCTCCTCTGATGTTGCCTGGCCTGCTGTGTTCCTCCAGCTCCGTACTGTGTCATCTCAGACTCCAGCATCAGCAGTTCTTACTACTTCTGATACCATTTGCCTTCTTTACCACCTGCTGCACCTGCATGCTTACCTTCAGCGACTGGTGCACAAGGACGCCCAGGTCTCGCTGCACACTCCCCTCTCCCAATTTACAGCCATTCAGGTAGTAATCTGCCTTCTTGTTTTTGCTTCCAAAGTGAACAACCTCTCATTTATCCAAATTATACTGCATCTGCCATTGATTTACCCACTCACCCAATCTGTTGAGATCATGCTGAATGATCTCTGCATCCTCATCACAGTTTACCCTGCCACCCAATTTGGTATCATCTGCAAACTTGGAGATGGTGCATTTTGTTCCCTCATCCAAATCATTAATATATATTGTGAATAGCTGGCATCTCAGCACTGATCCCTGTGGCACCGAGATTTAGGAGCTGATATTCTGTAAAGTTATTTTGCCTTCTTTTGAATGGTTGTGGGGCTGAGGGAGGGATTGAGGAGTGGTTTTTGTTTTGTATTTTGAATGGGTAGTTGAATATACTTGTACATTTTAAATCTCTTGTTGAAAATTTCTGCATCTTTGCTTGAGTGAGTTTAAGAAATAAAATTAACTCTTTTCACGTTTACTTACGGAACCTGACTAGCTCATTCTTACAGCAAGTTATTCACAGTGAATAATTGATTTATTAAATTGACAACTTCAACTCCCTTTTAAATTCAAACCTGTTGCCCAGGAATGAAGTGAAGAAAGGAGTCATGGATTTTGAAATCCTAAACACTGTTGGTTCACCCTTCCTGACTTGGTCATGACATTTTAAATTGTGCCATTAATACATTACACCATCACCAATGGTAATATTGCTAGACTATTAATCCAGAACCCCAGATCAATGCTTTCGGAACTTGGGTACAAATCCTACTACGGAAGACGACAACTTGAAGTCTCACCATCTAACATAATGGGACACAAATGCAATAAGGAAAGAAATATCTAGAATTAAAAGCTAGCTTAATGGATGCGATGTAACACTTTTTGACCATTGTAAAATCCCATATGGTTCACTAACGTCTTTAAGGAAGAAAACTGGCATCATTCCAGAGACACAACAATGTGGTTGCCTTAACTACCCTCTGGGAAATTAGGGATGGGCAATAAATATTAGCCCAGCCAATAATGACCTCATGCCATGGATAAACATTAAAATAAACTTGCCATAAAATATCTCTATGTTGTTCTTTTCATCATTATTCTGACTCCAGTTTTATGTTCATTCCCACCTGAAAAGAACAACACCTCCTTTCCGATTCCAACCAACTTTAGCCAAATTTAAAAGGTCAGTGTTGAGTCTGAAAATCTCTTTCATGCAACTGTCCATTTCCCCAATCTGATAGAGTGTGCAATTTCCAATCTTCAAGACATCTTGTTTGGTTTTGAATACCATCATTACATTGTAGCCTTTCTTTCAAGTTTTTCCCTCATTCTATTTCTACCTCCTAGCTAGTCCTCCTTTTCTCTGCTCCTGGTTACAGTTGACATCTCAGCAGGAGGCTCAGGTCTGCCTAAGTCACCAATACTCATATACAATGAGGTCCCATGACAACTGTAAGTAACATCTGGCTACTACTATGATTCTTCTGAAGTGATCAGCCACTTGTTCTTAAACGTTATAACTCTGCCCTGATGGCTCTCGCCTCACTCTTGGCCTTCTGAGCCATTAACTTTAAGTATTGAGTTTTTCTGCCTCAAGTGCTGGTCCGGTCTCTGTGCACTTGAAAAGGGCAATGTGCTTTGTAAAGAATCTTGTGAAAGTTCTGTTTCCACACTTAATTTAGCAAACCAACTGATGTAATTGTCCCAGAGCATGCTCGCTATCATTTGTTTGAAGCTCTTTGAAGGCATAAGAAATGTAATTTGTACATTCTCACTTTTCCTACTATCTTCACACAGGCACACACTCAAAACAGCAATATAAAGTTTAACTCACACTGTTATCCCTTTGCTTTTAACAAGGATTTTAAGTAACTGAGCAGAAAGTTGAAGAAAATGAGGAAGTTGAACAACATCAGTTTAGAAAAGTGACAGGACAGAATTTTAAGTTCTGAAGAAGAGACATACCACACTCAAAATATTTAGTCTATTTCGTTCTCCATGGACCGGTTGAGTTTTTCCAGCATTCTCAGTGTTTGTTTCAGATTTCTGGCATTTTGCTTTTATTTGAGTGTTTAATTCAGTCCCACTTCTCTTATACATATACCCAGCTTGGAGTTCTGTCTTTCTCTCTGATAGGATTACTGTTTAATCATTCGCTTGTTCACCTTCATTGCTTTCTATTCCCTACCTGGTGTTCAATAAAGTGTTTGCTAAAACTTGAGGTGGAGCTGCTGGTGTTGGACTGGGGTGAACAAAGTCAGAAGTCACACAACACCAGGTTATAGTCCAACAGATTTGTTTGAAATCACAAGCTTTCACAGCATAGCCCCTTCGTCAGGTGAAGTGAGACAGAAGCACACAGAGCACAGAATTTATCGGCAGAGAAATCAAGGGCAGAGAAATCCCTGGAGATGACCTGAAGTGTTAGATGGTGTGAATAAAGTTTAACACTTCGGATCACCTGCACGGACTTATTATTCAGCCCTCCACTCACACCATTTTTATGGTCTTTTGATCTCTCTACCCTTGATTTCTCTCTGCCAATAAATTCTGTGTTCTTCGTGCTTTTCTCTCACTTCACCTGACGGAAGGGGTTACACTCCAAAAGCTTGGGGTTTTAAACAAACCTGTTGGACTATAGCCTGAATTCCGACAGAAGTTTTGTCTCAGAGATAGTAGGAACTGCAGATGCTGGAGAATCTGAGATAACAAGGTGTAGAGCTAGATGAACACAACAGGCCAAGCAGCATCAGAGGAGTAGGAAGGCTGATGTTTCGGGCCTAGACCCCTCTTCAGAAATGGGGGAGGGGAAGAGGGTTCTGAAATAAATAGGGAGAGAGGGGGAGGCGAATAGAAGATGGAGAGAGGAGAGGATAGGTGGAGAGGAGGCAGACAGGTCAAAAGGAGGCAGGGGATGGAGCCAGTAAAGGTAAGTATGGTGGGGAGGTAGGGAGGAGGTAGGTCAGTCCATGGAGGACAGACAGGTCAAGGGGGCGGGATGAGGTTAGTGGGTCGGAGATGGGGGTGGGGCTTGAGGTGGGAGGAGGGGATAGGTGGGAGGAAGGACAGGTTAGGGAGGCGGGGACAAGCTGGACTGGTTTTGGGATGCGGTTGGGGGAGGGGAGATTTTGAAGCTTGTGAAGTCCACATTGATACCATTGGGCTGCAGGGTTCCCAAGCGGAATATGAGTTGCTGTTCCTGCAACCTTCGGGTAGCATCGTTGTGGCACTGCAGGAGGCCCAGGATGGACATGTCGTCTGAGGAATGGGAGGAAGAGTTGAAATGGTTCGCGACTGGGAGGTGCAGTTGTTTGTTGCGAACCAAGCATAGGTGTTCTGCAAAGCAGTGCCCAAGCTTCCGCTTGGTTTCCCTGATGTGGAGGAGGCCACAACGGGAACAGCGGATGCAGTATATCACATTAGCAGATGTGCAGGTGAACATCTGCCTGATGTGGAAAGTTTTCTTAGGGCCTGGGATGGGGGTGAAGGGGGAGGTGTAGGGGCAGCTGTAGCACTTCCTGCGGGTGCAGGGAAAAGTGCCGGGTGTGGTGGAGCTGGAGGGGAGTGTGGAGCGGACAAGGGAGTCACGGAGAGGGTGGTCCCTCCTGAAAGCAGATAAGGGTGGGGAGGGAAAAATGTCTTTGGTGGTGGGGTTGGATCGCAAATGGCGGAAATGTCGGAGGATGATGCGTTGGATCCAGAGGTTGGTGGGGTAGTACGTGAGGACGAGGGGGATTCTGTTTTGGTTGCTATTGCGGGGAGGGGATGTGAGGGATGAGTTGCAAGAAATGCGGGAGATTTTCATGTTTTGACCCCAGAAGGATCACTGGCATTTCCAAGATATACAATGCTCCTCAAACAGCTGCTCCCACTGCATCCTGAGATCCACACCCAGTGTCACGTACAGCCACATGTTCACTCTCAAGCCTTCTCTCCATCAGCACTGCTTCACACTATCTCAACATTGCCCCTGTCCTCATTCCATTTCATTCTTCTTCTCCTCATTGATTCTTTAACCAGAAACTTTTTCTCCTCCTTTCAGGTGTTAAGGAACGTAAGCTTCAAAACTCAAGAGTACTGATGGTCCCTTTGATATTTTATCCCCTTCCCTTCTCTCCAACTCCAACAATTCATCTAATCACACTTCTTGCTGTGTATTTATCATAACCTCTGGCCTTGCCCTTGGTCTTGCTGAATGATCTGTGTTCAGCAAAGGACATAGCTTTACACTTTTATGGTGACGCCTCAATGAATTTCAGGCACGACATTTGGGCTTGTCATATGATAAGTAGTTAAGGATTCTGGATCTGTACTCGATGGAATTTAGAAGGAAGAGGGGGGTAATCTCATTAAAACTTACCGAATACTGATGGGTCTGGAAAGAGTGGTCGTGGAGAAGACGTTTCCACTAAAAGAAGAATTAAAATCTGAAGGTACAGCCTCAGACGGAAGGGACAACACATTAGAACTGAGATGAGGAGGAATTTATTCAGCCTATGGCGGTGAATCTGTGGAACGCATTACCGCAGAGGGCTGTGGAGGATAAGACATTGAGTGTACTTAAGACAGAGGTAGATAGGTTGTTGATTAGTAAGGGAACGAGGGTTACAGGGAGAAGGCTACAGAAGAGGGTTGATAAATGTATCAGCCATGACAGAATGCAAAACATATTCATTGGGCCGAATGGTCTAATTCTCCTCCTATACCTTATCATCTAACAATGACACTAAACTCTTCTTCTGTCAGCTTCCTATCCATGCCTATTTATTTGGATAGAAGTCTTCTGCCTGCCACACAGAACCTTCCACCCATTTCCAATACCTCCCCTCCTCCTGGACCCTTCCATCTAGCCTTTTTAAAAAAAGTTCTGAAGCTAAGTCATATTAGACTCAAAACATTAACTCCGTTTCTCTCTCCGTAGATGCTGTCAGACCTGCTGAGTTTCTCCAGCATTCTCTGTGCTCAAATCTTATTTTTTTTTGGACTAAGTCTAAATTGTGCCTAGTTTTTGGAGGTTTGCTCACCATGAGACTTATTGAGTTTTCTCACCCTATCTTGCCAAACTCACCTCATTTAATGCCAACCATGCCTTTTCAGAGTTGCACACATCTTGTTTCCTGCTCATCTTACCAAATGCAATTCCCAGAACAACTGGCCCTTCTGGGGATTTCCCAGAATTCACTGGTATTCTTTACGCTTGCACCAGCTTTAAGAGCGCATTACGCGCCTGGACAAACACATGTGAAAAGTTAAGGCTGTAAGTGAAAAACTTTAATTAAAGCATCACAAGGTAAAATTAAAGGTCTACTCTTAATCATTTTGAAGTTTGTAAATGTTTAAATTTATTTGAACATTTAGGGAATGTTAAACTTTATATTTTGAAGAGAAAGAAACTGGCACCTGTAAAATTTTATAAAGCAAGATAAAACTGTGGCTAAACTGCAAAGAGTAAAAATAAGAGTTCGCAGTTGAATAACTATCGTAGTCTTCGAATCTGTATTGGAATCTCTATTCAGAATCACAGAAGTATTACAACGCAAAAGAAAGCTATTCACATCATGGTTACACAGAGATCATGACTTAGTCCAATGCTTTTCCTCATACGCTTGCATATCGTTTCAATTCAAATAATCATCTAATGGCCTCTTGAATGCCTAGATTGAACCTCCACTACACTTCCAGGCAGTTAGTTAGCCAGTTTTCTATTATTCTAGGGATGCTTTTAGTGTCTTTTAGGTGAACACAGACATAAAATACTTGGCTGCCATTTCCTTGTTCCCAATTATTAATACTCCACTTTACACTCTATGAGACTAAGTGTTACTTTAGAACATAAGAAAATCAGAACTAGGTGTAAAGTAGCATTTCAGCCCCTCAAGCCTGCATTGCCATTTAATATGATCATGGCTGATCTCATCTTGGTCTCAAATCCACATACTTTAGCTATTATTTACTTTTAGATTTTTAAGTGCCGCTCATTTTCATATTTCTTCCTTTTTCTCACACTCACGGTGGCTCAATGATTAGCACTGCTGCCTCACAGCGCTAGGGACCCAGGTTTGATTCCACCCTCGGGTGATTGTCTGTGTGAAGTTTGCACATTCTCCCCGTGTCTGCGTGGGTTTCCTCCGGGTGCTCCCATTTCCTCCCATAAGTCCACAGATGTGCAAGCTAGGTGGATTAGCCATATTAAATTACCCGTAGTGTTCAGGGATGTGTAGATTAGGTGGGTTACAAGGGGTAGGTCTGGGTGGGATGTTCTGAGGGAAGGTGTGGACTTGTTGGGCCAAAGGGCCTGTTTCCACAGTGTAGGGATTCCACGCACAGCAATATAAATATGTACTCGCATTACTCCATTGGTATTATGCTTTTAGTCCTCCTTTACTGGTTCTAAATTATTTCTTAATCTTGCGTTAACACTTATTATTGAAGTATTGTACATTTTTTCTTTCAATTTGATGCTATCCCTAACTTACTTAATTATCAATGGATGATGCACCCTACTCATTGCATCTTTTTCTTTCAAAGAAATATATAGTTGTTGAGCTATGAAAGATTCCCTTGAATATCTGCCACTGTGTCTCTGCTGTCTGACCTTTTAACTTATTTTCCCATTCCAGTTTAGTTAACTCTGCCTCCATACCATGGTAATTACTTTGAGGTTTATGACACGAATTTCAGATCAAAATTTCTCCCCTTCAAACTAAATGTGAAATTTTGTCAAGTTATGATCATTTTACCAGGATGATGCTTTACTACAAGGTCAGTAATTAATCCTGCCCCATTACACATCACCAGGTTTAAAATAGTCTGTTTGCTGGTTATTTCCACCATATATTGTTCAAAGACACTGTCCCATTTACATCATGAATTCATCCTCCAGCAACTTTTGCCAATTTGATTTTTCCTTTCTATATAAAAATTAAAGCCTCAAACAATTAAAGTGCACCTTCGTCACAGACACCACTGTTTCATGGTTTATGCCGTGTCCTACAATGTAGTTCCTATCAGAGGGCTTATGAACTACACCTATTAGCAAGTTATTTCATTTGCTATTTCTCATCTCCACCTAAACTGATTCCACATTTTGACCCTTGGAACCAACATCATTTCTCACTATTGATTTCATCCTTTGTTAACAAACGCACACAACCTCTCTTCCAATCATACCAAAATATCAAATATTCTAGAATTTTCAGGTCCTAGCTGTAGTCACTTTGCAAGCAACACTATAGTGGCTACCATTTTATGTTTATTTGCGCTATTAATTCATCTACCTTACACATTCTGCATGCATTTAGATAATAAGTTTTTAAACCTATTTTTTAACCACTTTTCCTTATTTACTCTTGTTTGTACATTCTGTCCATTTCTCTCATATTCTGGTTATGATTACCTGCTATTCTACATTACTGCCTTATCCTTTATCTTTAACCTACCAATTGTCCCTGCATTCGAACTTTCCATCCCCTAAAACCCTGTTTAATTTTAAGCCCTATCTATAGATCAGTTATAAAATTCACCAGTAATCCCGTTCAAGTGAAAGCCCAATGGTACAGCTCTTTCTTTCCTTAGTACTTTTTCCTACGCCAATTTCTGAGCTACACATTGAACTTATCTTATTTATTCTACTCAATTTACTCCTGGTTCAGGCAGTGATCCAAAAGTTATTACTTTTGTGGTTCTGCTTTTTACTTTAGTCCATAACTGCTTATCATCCCTCAGCAAAATCTCTTTCTTAGTCCTACCTATGTCATTGATCACCACAGGGACTACATGATTGGAATCTTCTGCTCCGACTCCAAATTACTCTACAGCCCTAAGGAGATGTCCTTCACTCTGGCATTATGCAAGCAACACATCCTTCAGGGCTCACACTTTCAGCTGCACATAACATGATCCGGCCAAATGTACTCTCTCCATTTCTGACTTTCAGTTTATTTTTACTCTCATTACGTGAATGATGCTTGCACTACAATCCCAAGGTCTGTTCATTCATCCTTCCTGCAGTCTCTACTTTCATCTCCAAAGTTGCAAGAACCTTAAATCTTTTGGAAAATCACAAGGTCTGAGGTCCTTCCATTACTACTTCTGAATCCCCATACCTATCTCACTTATGGTTACATCCTCCTGACCCTAATCGCAAACCAAATTAAAAGTTTTAGCTTAAGGAGTGTGACTGCCTTCTAGAACAAAATGCCTAGGTAACTTGCCCCTCTCTGATGCATTGCAGTGTCCAAAATTCAGATTCCAGCTCATCAACTCCAGGCCAAAATTCATCAGCTACAGTCATGGGGTTGCTGTGGATAATATTGATATCCTCTAGCTTATACCTAATACAACAATCAACATCTTTTGATTCGCCTCCACCTTTACTGTGTTTAGTTTATTTAAATGGTTGCCAATTTAGAAATGTTATGCAAATGTTATACCAAGTAGCTTAACCTAAACATTGCATAAAAGACTTGTCTCCCTAGTAACTGCTGAAACGACCATCTACGTTTAGGGAAGAAAGTCTTTTAAAAAATCAGTACATATCAGTTTGCACGTTTTCCCCATGTCTGCGTGGGTTTCCTCCAGGTGGTCCAGTCTCCTCCCACAGTCAAATGATGTGCAGGTTAGGTAGATTGGCCATGTTAAATTGCCCACAGTGTCCAGGATGCTCAGTCCAGCTGGATTAGCCATGGGAAATGCAGAAAATTGGGGGTTAGGTATGGGTGGGATGCTCTTCGGAGGGCCAGAGTGGACTTGATGGACCGAATGATCTGCTTCCACACTGGAAGGATTCTATGGTTCTATGATCTACCCGCTCACCAAATTAAAGCATTGAACACACAAAAGACAGAAAAAAATGTAAAAGCAACATATTCTTTCCTCCACAACATCAAATTCCTGAAAGAGCACTGTCACATTCTGTGCTCAAACAAAACCTGTTTACTTTTTAAGAGTTGAGTACTCGCATCCAAGCAGCAACAGCTAAACCAGGTTCCTGTTAATAGTCATTAGCACCTATTCACTATTCAGCACAGAAACAGGCCCTTCAGTCCAATTAGACTGTGAGGTTAGGTTTCCTAAATTAAACTAGTCCCATTTGCCTGCGTTTGGCCCATATCCCTCCAAACCTTTCCTATCAAGTACCTGTCCAAATGTCTTTTAAACGTTGTAGTTGTACGCACTTCCACCACTTCAGGGGTCAAAGTAATGGGTTGTAAATGTTAAATAGATGGGTAATGATAAACAAAAATCTAGTAAGCTAAATTTATGACTCCTACAAAACAAAAATAATGTAGACAAAGCTCTAAAAATACTCATTAGAATAGCTTCATTATTATAAATAGAGGCAAAGAAGTAAAGAGGCACACAAATGTTTTTTCTTCATTCTTTTACAGAATATGGGCACTATTGGCCAGACCAGCATTTGTTGTTTCCCATCCCTAATTACCCTTGGCTTGCTCGAGAATGGTTAACAGTGAACCACACTGCTGTGGATCTGGAGTCACATGTAGGACAGACCCTGGTCAGGACGGCTGACGGCATGAGCGAACCAGATAAGTTTTTATAACAATTGATGGTCACCATTTCCAAGATTACCTTTCAATTTCAGATTTTATTAATTGAACATTCAAATAAGATCATTAAAAAGGAACCAGCATGGGCCATCGAGTCCAAGGTTGATATAATTGTGGAATTAATTCCATTTTCCACCACCCCACAGAAGCCTTACAAAAATTATTCATTACTGCCAAACCCATAGGAGGACAAGGGCATGGGAACACCACCACCTTCAGGATCCCCTCCAAGCCACTCACCATACTGACTTGGTAATATATTGCTATTCCTCCACTGTTGCTGGATCAAAATCCTGGAATTCCTTCCCTAATGGCATTGTGGGTTAGCTGACAGCAAGTGGACTGCAGTGGTTCAAGAAAGCAGCTCACCACCACCTTCTCAAGGGCAACTGGGGACGGGCAATAACTGCTAGCCAGACAGCAATGTCCACATGCCAAAAATGAATTTAAAAAATACATTTATATATTGATTAAGCCACAGGGCTGAGTATGGAGATCTGGGAACTATTATAGAAAGTCACAGAGCACCATTTGCAAATATACATTAAAAGTAGGGGCAAAGGGTAGGAAATTTATCAATATCCTTGTGATTCCAGGAATAAATACAATGGGTCAAAGAGAAGATTTAATAGAACTTTTAAAACATGAACAAAATTAAAATAAGAAATGACGATTTTCTCTGGCAGAGTCACTAATAAAAGATCGTGAATTTTAAAATATCACTGAGATGTGAGGAAATAAGATAGGAAAAATATTTTCACAGTGTTGGAATAAAGAATGTTTTACCACAGACTAGTCATCAAAAGTCACTGTATCTTCCAAAGGGAAAAAAAACATAATTACTATCCATCACCAGGGAGGTAATGGTGTACTGGTATTGTTGCTGGACGAGTAATCCAGAGACCTACATAATTCTCTAGGAACATGGGTTCAAATCCCACCAAGGCAGATGGTGGAATTAAAAGGCTGATTACCGATTAAGAGAGTGGCAAGTGCCAGGAATGTGCTGTCAGAGGTAGTCAAGGTGGATACAATAGCAATGCTTAAGATGCATCTTGACAGATACATGAACAGGCAGGGAATAGAGAAATATGGACCACGTAAAGGCAAAAGATTTTTAGTTTAGAGAGGCATCATGTTTCAGCACAGTCTTGGTGGGACAAAGGGCTTGTTCCTGCGCTGTACTGGTCTTTGTTCTTCGTACTTCAAGCAGATAGAGACACTGAAGGGCAATGAGAATAGCTCTGAATCGCTGTAAGAGTGAAAACAGACAGAACGGAGGGTTTTTTTTTAAACTTAGCCAACCCATAGGAAGAGAGTCAGAAAATCATGATTTAAGATTACCTCACACATTGTGCAGCTTTAAACAACAGCATGTTAGTGACATCACTGCTCAGTTCTCTGCCTGGAGACTAGAATAAGTGAGAATGGACCTCGAATTCAGCAATGAGTCTATCTGTAAGTTTGCAGTAGCTGGCATATCTGTGCTGGAGTCGGCAATGAACACATAAGATACTGGTAGGAGAACTGATGGATAAGAGGGAACAGAGTCCAATTTGATGGGCTGTGATCCCAAAGGCATGACATGGGAAAATTGGGCATGGCAAGAGTAATCAGCAACGAATCACGCTGGAGGAATGCAGTGGGTGAGGCGAAGAAAGAAAAGCAAATTGCACGGTTGTTGTGCTGAAGGAAAAATTGGGGCTTGTGTTGCGTGCAGGGGAAAATCTGGGCCTGTAGCTGGGGAAGAATGCAGAAATCAAGGATATCTTGATGGAATCAGCAGGGGTGGAAGGTCACAGAGAAAGCTCAATCATAGAAACCTCTTAATCACACCCCTGGATCCTAGAGGAAGATGTGACGGCACACAACTCCAAAATCCATCAAATCCCCCAAATCCTTGTTTAGATGCTTTAGAAAGCCAGTAGATGTGTTGAATTTGAAAACATAGATGTATGTAATTCCTTTCAGTACATTGACTGCCCATTCAATCCTGGGCTTAGTTAAAGCCAGTAGTGGGCAGGTTAGAAGTAGGTAAAGCAGTTGTTCAGACTCAGATTCCTACATGTCTCCCTTTCCTAAGTTTGCCTGTCTTTTGATGTTAAAATTCACCTCAATGTGTTAAATTATCTCCTTTGACGTAGAAACCTCTATGATTGTAATCACGTTGTCAAGGGTAATAATTAACAAAAACCACCTACATCAAATTTTCGCATTATTTCAGCTTGCTGGATAGCACCAATCAGGGTACTGAGGTCAATTTTTATGTCCAGGTTTTGTTTGCGTAGATAATCAGTTTCTTTCTTAGTAGCTTCCCACTTCAAGCATTGTTCCTGTCAAATATAAAATACTGGAGTTAGTATTCTATTTTATTTTGTTGAGACTCCAATATGTTCTGAAATTGTTGACAAAAATACGTGCAGAATTGTGACAGCTAATTAGCATAGTCCGTAAGACACCAGGAGTATATCTCTGTTAAAGAGAGGCAAGTGCTTAAAAAGCCTTTTATGTACCCTACAACAACAATGGGACAAGATAAGGAAGCATGCCCATACGAACTACCGCAGTAAATATAGTGATTGAACCAACATTCTTGACATCACTCTGTACCACACTATAGCTGTCTAGTCAACTGAGCTAACCAATTCCCACATTACTATGCCTAAACACTGATAATTGTAGTTTACTCAAAAGTTGTTCTTCTTTTGAATCCATTATCTTTTCCTTTTAGGTCCAACAATGTAGAATAAGATGAAAGAAAGCACTTCAACCAATCGTCTTTCGCCAGTTTTATACAGTTAACCACTTATAAGGACATTGACCTGAACTTTTATGCCTCCAACCCAGAAGTATGCATGAGAGTCTGAAATGGTGAGCGAAGATCTAGCTCCTCGTTGCAGTTACTGCAGCTACAATAATGGCTCCAAGTGAAACATTAAATGTTATTGCAGATCAGCCATTAAACGAAGGCCAAGACTGTCCTCTCATTTGAAGGGAAATGACTCCAAGGATCCATGTTTTCAGGATGACCAGGAGAGTTCACCCAGAAAGCCTGGCCATTGTTTATCACTCAGGAACACTTCAAAGGGCCAAATGGCCAACTCCTGCACTTATTTTCTATGTTTCTAAAAAAAAATCAAGGCAATGTTGTTGTTTTTTGGGGTCTTGCTGCATCCAAACCAGATGCTGTATTTTCTAACCTAACAACTGACTCAATTTAAATAAGTATTGCAATGATTATAGATCAATTTGAGACAGGCAAACATCATGAACAGGGCTACATAAAGTAAGACTTTGTAGTCAGGTTCCGTAGACATATTTGTTGTTTTTGGTCTGAACTAAGTAGTTATTTCTATCAGATGACCTAGTCAAATGAGATTATTTTTCTGGTACCATAACAAACAAGAAGGTGCTTCCAGGTTCCACAAAACTAGCTTGGACATTGCTCTGAATCTCACCCCTTTCCAGACAGCAGGACCATCCTAATCCTTCAGCTTGCTCATCTTCTTGCGGCCTGGATTTAGCTCGGTGTCTTACACCAGGCCAACACTCAGGAGGCTGGACTTTCAAAATCTTGAGGCTCATACCAAGACTACTAGACACATTCAACTGGCCAGCTGCCTGAATTGCCCTGGGCAGCGTGAAAAATCTATCTGCAAGAACATCAGCAGGTTGTTTCACCTTTGAACTAATTTGCAATTCCCTTTCTCTTTCACAGTATCTCACCCTGAAAAAATTATGGTGATTGGTTCCTCTCGGATCTAAGCATTCGCCTATAAATACTTACTTATTTACGTGAGTAAACCTTCTATAAATTCTGCAAAGACCAATGTTTCTGGATGGGCGATCCATGCACTCAGAATCCACTTTATAAAAATTCCTCGAATTTCTCATTTTGTTCATCTGGCAATGATTTGAAATTTATGCCCCCTAGTTATTAACTTGTTACTAAATAAAGGGACCAGCATTATTGACAGCAACTTTGACAGCTCAAGTGAAAGAAAACGCACAAGTGTCAAGTTAGGAAACCAGAAGGCTCGGATCCTGGAACACAAGGAGCCAAGGGGGCCAGGTAAGTGATGTAGTATTTAGGGTAGGTCAGATGGGTGAGAAATATCAAGTCTGGCAAGGCCGGGGTTCAGCACTGGTGGTGGGTCAAGGTAGGAGGTCAGATCTAGTGGATAAAAGCATTTTTGTCTGCTGCAATTGTATAAGACCTTGATGAGACCATACCTGGAGTATTGTGCGCAGTTCTGTCTTCTTATATAGGAAAGATCTTCTTGCAATGGATGGGGTCCACAAAAGTGGCCCAGACTGATCCCTGGGATGGCAGGACTGACATATGAGTTGAATCAGTGAGGATCAGCTCACTCGAATTTAGAAGAGTGAGGGGGATCTCATAGAAACTTGTAAAACTCTACATTTCTGGCTGCTGGTGGTAGAAGTGGGAGAGGGGACTGGAGGACAAGGAAGAGGATCTGGGATTCTGCAGTGAGGCAGGAGGGGGTTTCATGTTGGGCATGACGTGGTGAGGGATCTGGTAGGGGTGGAGTTGGGGATGTGCAAAGTAGTTTGGGGGTCACACTCTCAGTTACTCAGGATTTGGTCTCATTTAATAGTGTCACTTTTCTTCAGCAAGTCATACATTCTGCTTACAAAAACAGAAATTGTTGGAAAGCCTCAGCAGGTCTGGCGGCATCTGTGAAGAGAAATCAGAGTTAACGTTTTGAGTCCAGTGAGCCTTCTTGAGAACCATTCTACTTACTTTGGTAACCATTTTTCTTAGTGATAACTCACTGTGAGAATATAGAAATACGGAAAATAGAAGCAGGAATAGGCCATTCAGCCCTTAGAGTCTGCGCTACCCTTCACTATGATCACGGCTGATCTGCTAACTGAGTACCCTATTTCCACGCTTTCCCAAAACTCTTTGATACCTTTAGCCTCCAGAGTTATGCCTAGCTCCTTCTTGAAAACGTTTAATGTTTTGGCCTCAAATGATTTCTCTGGCAGAAAATTCCACAGGCTCACCCTCTCTGGGTGAATAAGTTTCTCCTTATCTCAGTCCAAATTGGCCTATTCCACATCTTAATACTGTGAACCCTGGTTCTGGACGCCCCAGTCATCGGGAACATCCTGCCTGCATTAGCCCTATCTGATCCTAGTAGAGTTTTACAAGTTTCTATGAGATCCCCCTCACTATTCTAAATTCGAGTGAGCTGATCCTCACTGATTCAACTCATATGTCAGTCCTGCCATTCCAGGGATCAGTCTGGGACACTTTTGTGGACCCCATCCATTGCAAGAAGATCTTTCCTATATAAGAAGACAGAACTGCACACAATACTCCAGGTATGGTCTCATCAAAGTCTTATACAATTACAGCAGACAAAACTGCTTCTAATCCAGCACTATGAAGCCTAACATACCATTTGCCTTCTTCACCACCCGCTGCAAGCGCATGCTTACTTTCAGTGACAAGTGTAAAAGGATACCCAGGTCTGATCGCACTTTCCCCCCTCTCCCACTCGATAACCACTTAGATAATAAGCTGCCTTCCTGTTTTTGCTACCAAAGTGCATGACTTCACATTGCTAGCAACAAATTTTCAAGAGCAGAATGAGAAGGAAGGCATTAGCTCGAGAGGATTTGGTGAACAGCGACTCAGCAAAAACCACAGGGAAACTCAACTAAAGTCCTGTTAATTTTCCTCTTTCGTCTTAGAGCATTTGAGTTGGCAGTTAGGGCAGTGGCATGTTCCTCTTGCAGGATGTGGGAGCTCAGGGAGACTTCCATCGTCCCTGATGACTACACCTGTGGGAAGTGCTCCCAGCTGCAGTTCCTGGGAGACCATGTTAGGGAGCTGGAGCTGGATCTGTAGCTGGATGCAGTCAGGATCATCCGCGATGCTGAGAGCATCATAGATAAAGAGTTTTAATGAGGTGGTCGCACTTAACGTGCAGGCAGAGAGTAGCTGGATGACCACCAGGAAAGGCAAAGGGAGTAGGCAAAGAGTGCAGGAATTCCCTGTGACCACTCCCCTTGAAAGCAAGTATACCATTTTGGTTACTGTTGGGGGTTGACTATTCAGGGAAAAGAAGCAGTCGCCAGGTCAGCCGCACTACGACTGGCTCTGGAGCACAGCAAGAAAGAGTGAAGGTAAACAGGACCTTAGTGATAGGAGACTTGATAGTTAGTGGGACAGATAGGAGATTCTGTGGCTGCAGATGGGAATCCACGATAATGTGCTGCTTCCCAGGTGGCAGGGTCCAGGATGTCTCGCAGCAGCTGCAGAACATTCTTAAGGAGGAGGGTGAGCAGTCAGAAGTCATTGCGCATGTTGGCACAAATGACATAGGCAGAAAGAGGGATGAAGTCCTACAGAGTGATGAGAGAGAGCTAGGAGAAAAGTTAAAAACCAACACCTTGACAGTGGTAATCTCCGGATTACTTTCACTGCCACATGCTACTGAGGGTAAGAACAGGAGAATATGGTGGATGAATGTGTAGCTAAAGAATTGGTGCAGAGGACAGGGTCTCAGATTCCTGGCTCAGTAGGATCTTTCCTAGGGCAAAGGAGACCAGTTCAAGAGGGATGGGTTGCACCTGAACTGGACAGGGGCCAATATCTTGGCGGGCAGATTTGGTAGTGCTGCAACGGAGGGTTTAAGCTAGATTGGCAGGAAAGCTGGAATCCTCAACAGCAAGGAGGCAAGTGCGAGGCTGGAAGGAGATACAGTAATCAGAAATAGCGAGTGGAAGAGACACATCAGACTGGAACAGGACAGGGAGAAAGGAATGCCGGTTGGATTAAATTGCACCTATATCAATGCAAGAGGGCTGACACGTAAATCCGATGAACTCAGGGCATAGATAGGTACGTGGGAATGGGATATAATAGCCATTATAGAACCATGGCTAATGGAGGGACAGGGCTGGCAACTTAATGTGCCAGGGTACGGGTGCTTTAGGCAGAACAGGGGTAGAGGAAAGGGGGGAGGGGAGCTGCATTTTTGATTAAGGGAGTATCACAGCGGTAGCCAGAGATGAAATAACTGAGGGGTCATCCACGGAGGCTTTGTGGGTGGAGCTAAGAAATAAGAAGGGGATGGTGATGTTATCGGGGTTGTACTGTAGACCCCCAAATAGTCAACAGGAATTAGCGAAACAAATATGCAAGGAGATTGGGGAGACTTGCAGAAACAATAGGATTGTCATAGTGGGAAATTTTAATTTTCCTAATACAGACTGGGACTGCCAGAGTGTTAAGGGCTTCGATGGGATGGAATTTGTTAAATGTGTTCAGGAAAGTTTCCTCAAGCAGTAAATAGAGAGTCCTACTCGGGAAGGGGCAAAATTCGGCCTACTCTTGGGAAATAGGACAGGACAAGTGATTGAGGTGACAAATGGAGGAACACTTTGGGACCAGTGACCATAGTTCTATTAATTTTGAAACAGCTTTTGGAGAAGGTCAAAACTGGTCCACAGATTCAAGTTCTAAATTGGGACAAGGCGAATTTTGATGGAATTAGACAGGAGCTTGCAGAAGTTGATTGGAATAGTTTGTTTGCAGGCAAAGGGGCCTCTGGCAAGTGGGAGGCCTTGAAAAGTGTGATAGCTGGAGTTCAAGGTCTATATGTTCCTCCGAGGGTGAATGGCAAGGTTGGCAGGAGTAGGGAACCCTGGATGACAAGAGATATTGAGGCTTTGACCAGAAAAAAAGGAGGCATGGCTCAGCAACAGACAGCTGGGATCAAGGGAATCCCTGGAGGTATAAAGGGGATACAGGAATTTACTGAAGAAAGAAATCGGGAGGGCGAAAAATGGGCACGAGGTAGCTTTGGCTGAGAAGATTAGGGTGAATCCAAAGAGATTCTTTAAGAATATTAAAGGAAAAAGAATAACTAGAGAGAGAAAAGGACTCCTCAAGGACAAAAGTGGACATGTATGTGTGGAACCGCAGGAGATGAACGAGGTCCTCAATGAATATTTCTCCTCTGTGTTTACCATGGAGAAAGACATGAAGACTTGGAAACTTGGGGAAGTTAGTGGTGATACCTTGGGGACACTCTATATAACAGGAGAGGAGATGTTAGAAGTATTAGAATGTATGAAGGTGGATAAATCTCCTGGTCCTGAACAGATATATCCAAGAATACAGCAAGAGGCTAGTGAAGAAATTGTGGGGGTGCTGGCTGATATATTTGCATCATCGTTAGCCACGGACGACGTCCCGGAAGACTGGAGGGTAGCGAATATTGTGCCCTTATTCAAGAAGGGCTGCAGAGAAAAACCTGGGAATTAGAGACGAGCAGCTCATACAGCTTAACACCTGTGGTAGGTAAGTTACTTGAGAAGATTCTAAAAGATAAGATATACACGCAGTTAGAAACGGGGTCTAGGCCCGAAATGTCAAGCTTTCCTGCTCCTATGATGCTGCTTGGCCTGCTGTGTTCATCCAGCTCTACACCTTGTTATCTCTTATTTTAGAAACACAGCATTTGATTAGGAGTAGTCAGCATGGCTTCATGCATGGGAGATCATGCCTCACAAATTTGTTAGAGTTCTTTGAAGTGACCAGGAAGGGTAATGACGGCAGGGTGGTAGACGCATTCTGTACGGATTTCAGTAAGGCCTTTGATAAGGTTCCACATGGTAGGCTGCTCTGGAAGGTTACAGCACATGGATCCAGGGAAAGTTGGCAAATTAGATACACAATTGGCTTTATGGTAGGGAACAAGAGAGTCGTGGTGGAAGGATGCTTGTCAGACTGGAGGCCTGTGACTATGGTGTGCCTCAGTGGTCGGTGCTGGGCCCTTGCTGTTTATTATCTATATCAATGATTTGGATGAGAATGTACAAGGCATGATTAGTAAATTTGCAGATGACACTGAAGTAAGCAGTATCATGGGCAGTGAGAAAGATTATCAGAAATTGCAGCAGGATCTCGATCAGCTGGGGAAGTGGACCAAGAAATGGCAAATGGAGTTTAATATAGATGAGTGTGAGGTACTGCATTTTGTAATGTCAAGTGAAGGTAGGAGTTTCATGGCGAATAGTAGGGCCTTAGGGAGTGTAGTGGAACAGACGGAGCCTGGAGTTCAGGTGCACAGTTCTCTGAAAGTGGAGTCACAGGTAGACAGAGCAATGAAGAAGGCTTTTGGCATATGGGCCTTCATAAGTCAGGGCATTGTATAGAAGTTGGGAAGTTATGTTGCAATTACAGAGGATGTTGGTGAGGCCGTCTTGGGGTACTGTGTTCAGTTTCGGTCACCTTGCTACAGGGAGGATGTTATCAAACTGGAAAGAGTGCAGAAGAAATTTACAAGTATGTTGCCAGGACTTTAGGGGCTGAGTTATAGGGAGAGGTTGGATAAGCTTGGAGTCTTTTTCTTTAAAGCATAGGAGACTGAGAGGGTATTTATAGAAGTGTATAAGATCATGAGAGGCATGGATAGGGTGAATGCACTCAGTGTTTTTCCCAGGGTTGGGGAATCGAGGACAGCAGGGCGTGAGTTTAAGGTATGGGGAGAAAGAATAATGGAAACCTGAGGGGCAACTTTTTTTATACAGAGGATGGTATGCATATGGAATGAGCTGCCAGCAGAAGTGGTTGAGACGGGTACTTTAACAACAATTAAAATACATTTGGATGAATACATGGATAGGAAAGGTTTAGAAGGATATGGGCCAAGTGCAGGGAAATGGGGTTAGCGTGGATGGATATTTTGGTCAGAGTGCACCAGTTTGGGCTGAAGGGCCTGTCTCCGTGCTATAGGACTCTGTGTCTCTATGTCATTTATCAACATTATACTTCACCTGCCATGTGTTTGCCCACTCACTCAACCTGTCCAAATCATACTAAAGTACCTCTTCACAGTTCCTCCCCTCACCCAAATTTGTGTTGTCTGTAAGCTTGAACAGATTATATTTAGTTCTCTCACCTAAATCATTAATATTGTAAATAGCTGAGGTCCAAGCACTGGTCTGCATGGAACCCCACTAACCTGGTACTTAGAAAAAGACCTGTTTATTCCTTCTCTTTGTTTCCTGCCTGGGACCTTATCAAAAGCCTCTGAAAGTCCAGGTAAATCATACCCAATGGCTCCCCTTGTTAATTCTACTAGCTACAGCAGCTCAAAGTTCCAGAAGATTTGTCAAATATGATTTATCCCTCATAAATCCATGCTGATTCTGATCTTGTCACTGTTTTCTAAATGTTCTGCTATTTCGATCTTCTATAATGGACTCTAGCAATTTTCCCACTACCAACATTAGGCTAACCAGTCTGTATTTCCCAGTTTTCTATCTCCTTTTTTAAATAGTTAAATATCTTTAATAGAAAAACTTTCAATTTAAACTTAAACTTAAGCTCTTGTCTATGTATTTCATGTCAATGCTATTCTAGTTCATCCCTATCCATTTCAAATAACTTATTAAATTAGACAAGCCTTGCAATTATATTCCGATCATAAAACATTTCTCTAATTTAGCCAAGAACTAGTTCTAAAGATTACAATTTTTCACCTTTGTCGTTCATTTATGCTGTAAGTGAAAAATAAACAGAAAGGAAGCATGCCATCTTACATATAATGCCTGGTCAGCTCTCCAAAGTATAGCATCCAGATTTGCAATCTTTTCATTTGCTTCTCTCTCAAGATCTTCAACAGTTTGGACCAAATTTGATACTGATCACTAAGATTGTTTACATATGACTGAAGAATCCTTAACTTCATCTAAAAGAAAACCAAATGAGAATTTAACAAAGACAGTTAAATTGCACTTGACCCTCTCTATGGGCTCCATCTTCACACTTCCTTGCGCTCGAAGGCCACAGTGTGTCATTTTTACATTGTTTGAAATCAAATTCTGCCCCAAATTAGTCAAAACGCAGAATGACATAAAACTTCCCTTATCTCCATGGTATGCCACTACCAATTTAAATACAGCCCACTTCAGGGAATATTTTCATGTCCGTGCTGTTTTAGAAACCTCACATTGTGATAATTTGATAAATTCTAGTGTTACATTCACTACTTCCATTCTATTCTGCCCAGGGTTTAAGGGTAACAGCCACTTAATTTACCAAATGAAAAACAAGCAATTATTGTCCAGCAGGAAAACTGTCTATCTATCAAATGAATAAGAAGTTTAGCACTGCAGCTTTGGTAGGTCAGACAGATTAAACACTTCACCCTGGTCGCACCAGGTCTTAGCAAAGCCACAACACCACCATCTGGTAACTGAGTGCAGAAGCTACAAAGTGTGCCCATGTGTTCAAATAACAATTAAATAGTACCAGCTTACAGTTCCTTTAAAAAAAGTCCAGATAAAAAAGTACATTACTACTGTATTTCCAGCTAGGTCAATTTTACAATTAACTGTTTTGTGGCAGGCTGCCAACTTCTCATCATACAGTTTGTATATCAATTTCACTAACTGGGTGATACAATAAAGCTCCAACACATCGTCACACAAAGCAATTCAAATTGAATTTGTTCCTTCAAGTACAGGGAGATAACCAAAGTGGGAATCTGCCAATACAAGGTCATATATCCTAAAGTGATCTGGTCCCATTTCTAGCATTTGACCCATATCCCTCTAAGTCCTTCCAATTCATGTACCCGTCCAGATGCCTTTTAGATGTGGCAAATGTAACGGCCTCCAACACCTCCTCGAGTGGCTTGTTCCATACATGCACGACCCTCTGTGTGAAAAAGTTGCCCCTCTGGTCTCTTTTATATCTTTACCCTCTCACCTGAATTGTATTCCCTCTAATTTTGGACTCCCCCGCCCTGGGAAAATTACGTTGGCTATTCACCCTGTCCATGCCCCTCATGATTTTATAAACCTCTATAAAGACACCCCTCAGCCTCCGACACTTGAGGGAAAATAGCAGCAGCCTGTTCTGCCTCTCCCTGTAGCTCAAACACTATAATCCCAGCAACATCCTTGTAAATCTTTTCTGAACTCTTTCAAGTTTCACAACATCCTTCCTACAGTGGGTAGACCAGAGTTGAATGCTGTATTCCAAAAGTGGCCTAACTAATGTCCTGTACAGCCACAACATGACCTCCCATCATCTATACCCAAGTCAAACAGTCAGGGCAGGCAGGGACAAAGCAGAGAACAAGGTAGGACTGATAAATTAAAATAAAAGGTAAGGCAAATGAACTCAGGTCGGGAACATGGGACTGTGTTTTCATAGCAATTACAAAGATATGGGTCATAAGTTAATTGGGGATAGATGTTTGCAGGTAAAGGTACAGCTGGAAAATGGGAAGCCTTCAAGAATGAGATAACGAGAGTCCAGAGACAGGATGCTCCTGTTAGGGTGAAGGGCAAGGCTGGTAGATGTAGGGAATGCTAGATGACTAGAGTAATTGAAGTTTTGGTCAAGAATAAGAAGGAAGCATATGTCAGGTATAGACAGCAGGGAGTTAGTCAATTTCTAGAACAGTATTAAGGCAGTATAAGTATACTTAAGAGGGAAATCAGGAGGGGAAAAAGGGGACATGGAATAGTTTTGGCAAATAGGGTTAAGGCAAAAGGGTAACAAGGGAGAGAATAGAGAGAGACGCTTAAAGATCAGCAAGGCTGCCTCTGTATGGAACCTCGGGAGATGAGGGAGATACTAAATGAGTATTTTGCATCAGTATTTACAGTGGAGAAGGATACTAAAATTACAGAACTTGGGGAAACAATACTGACATCTTGAAAAATGTCCATATTACAGAGGAGAAGGTGCTGGATGTTTTAAAATGTATAAAGGTGGATAAATCCCCAGGACCTAATCAGGTGTACCCTAGAACTTTGTAGGAGGCTACGGAGGTGATTGCTGGGGTCCCTTGCTGAGATATTTGTATCATCAATAGCCACAGGTGTGGTGCCAGAAGAGTGGAGGTTGTCTAACGTGGTACCACTATTTAAGAAAGGTGGTAAGGAAAAGCCAGGGAACTGTCGGCTGGTGAGCTTGACATCAGTGGTGGGCAAATTGTTGGAGGGGATCCTGAGGGACAGGATTTACATGTATTTGGAAAGGCAAGGAATAGTCAACATGGCTTTGTGTGTGGGAATTGTGTCTCACTACCTTAATGGAGTTTTTGAAGAAGTAATGAAGAGGATTGATGAAGGCAGAGCAGTGGACGTGATCTAAATTGACTTCAGTAATGCATTCAACATGGTTCTACATGGCAGACTTAGCTAGGTTAAATCACATGGAATACAGGGAGAACTAGCCACTTGGATACAGAACTGGCTCGAAGGTAGGGAGACCTGTGACCAGCAGTGTGCCACAAAGATCGGTGCTGAGTCCGCTGCTCTTTGGCATTTATATAAATGATATGGATGTGAACATAGAAAGTATGGTTAGTAAGTTTGCAGATGACACTAACAATAGAGGTGTAGTGGACAGTGAAGAAGGTAACTCAGAATATAGTGAGATCTTGATCAGATGGGCCCACGGGCGGTGGAGTGGCAAATGGAGTTTAATTTAGATAAATGTGAGGTGCTGCATTTTGGAAAGGCAAATCAGGGCAGGACTTATACACTTAATGGTAAGGTACTGGGGAGTGTTGCTGAACAAAGACACCTTGGAGTGTAGGTTCATAGTTCCTTGAAAATGGAGTCGCAGGTAGTTAGGATAGTGAAGAAGGCATTGGGTATGCTTGCCTTTATTGGTCAGTGCATAGAGTATAGGAGTTGGAGGTCATGTTGCAGCTTTTCAGGGCATTGGTTAGGCCACTTTTAGAATACTGGGTTCAATTCTGGTCTCCCTGCTAAAGTAAGGATGTTGTGAAACTTGAAAGGTTCAGAAAAGATTCACAAGGATGTTGCCAAGGTTGGACGGTTTGTGCTATAGGGAGAAGCTGAATAGTTTAGGGCTATTTTCCCTGAAGCATTGGAGGCTGAGGGGTGGCCTTATAGAAGTTTATAAAATTATGAGGTGCTTGGATAAGGTGAATAGTCAAGGTCTTTTCCCCAGGGTAAGGGAGTCCAAAACTAGAGGTCACAGGTTTTAGGTGAGAGGGGAAAGATTTAAAAGGGACCTAAGGGGCAACTTTTTCACACAGAGGGTGGTGCGGGTATAGAATGAGCTGCCAGAGAAAATGGTGGAAGCTGGTACAATTACAACATTTAAAAGAAATCTGGAAGGATATATGAATTGGAAGGGTTTAGAGGGGTATGGGCCAAATGCTGACAAATGGGACTAGATTTATTTAGGATATCTGGTCAAAATGGACGAGCTCTGTTTCCATGCTGTACAGCTCTATGACTCTATCTAAATCAAATACCGTGTGCTAATCCTCATACGTAATCCACGTTAAAGGATTGTTAATGATTAAGCCTGCTAGACGACATTGGATTTGGACATCTAGAATATCAAGATGGTTAGCAGTACTCTTCACGCTGAAAGCAAATACCCACCACACAGATTACAAAGAAAGAAAATTAAGAAGACAAAGTTCTAGAAGATATAGAAGAGGCATTTTCATATCTGATTGTTTGTTAATTCATAAAATTAATATACCAATTATGTAAAAGCAATGCAACATGAATGGTTACAAGATTGAAAAGTCATTTGATTCCCAAGTCTGAGCCGGAAACAACTACAAAAAGAATAGATCTGAAGATAATCAGTATTCTTAGGTACAAAGAAGAGTTTTCACCACATTGGCAGAGCTTTAGAGATCTGCTCTTTAATTTTCTTATACGGATGTGTTTTTAATTCTTTCACTTTAATCATCTTAATGGCAACCTTGTCAACTAAGTGATCATACCTAAGGTCTTAAAACTTAAATAAAAAAACTTCAAAAATGTCTGAGGAATTCATCTCCAGGAGCTTGCAGAAGAGATGGTCCAGGTCATGAAGTACTCTTGCCTCACAGACTCGTAACATGAGATATTTGACAAGGAATATATTTTTCCATAATTTTGTGTCAAGAAGTCATACAGTCATAGTCATAGAGTCATACAACACAGAATCAGACCCTTCGGTCCACCCAGTCCACGCCAAATGTAATCTCAAACTAAACTATTCCCACCTGCCTGCTCCTGGTACATATCCCTCCGAACCGTTCCTGTTCATGTACTTATCTCAGTGTCCTTTAAACGCTGCAACTGTGCCCACATCCACCACTTCCTTAGAAAGTTCATTCCACATGTAAACTACCCTATGTGGAAAAAAATTTGCTCTTCACGTCTTTTTTAAATCTCTCTCCTCTCACCTTAAAAATACGTCCCCTACCCTTGAAATCCTTCATCCTAGGGAAAAGACCCCTCATGATTTTACAAACCTCTCCAAGCTTACCTGTCGACCTCCTACACTCCAGTGAAAAAAGTCAGAGAGTCAGACAGCATGGAAACAGACCCTTCAGTCCAACTCATCCATGCCAACCCAGTTTCCTAAACTAAACTAGTCCGACTTGCCTGCATTTGGCCCGTATCACTCTCAACCTTTCCTATTCATGTACCTATCCAAATGTCTTTTAAATGTTGTAATTGCACCTGCATCTACCACTTGCTTTAGTAGTTCATTCCACATACTCCCAGCCTATCCAGCCCTTCTTCATAACCCAAATCTTCCATAACTGGCAACATCTTGACAAATCTCTTCTGAACCCTCTCTAGCTTAATAATATTCCTTCTATAACAGGGTGACCAGAACTGGACACCGTACTCCAGAAGACTGTATCATTGCAGAGTCTCAACCCTGAATAACAAACTAAATTTCATAAAGAATTATAACCCTCAAATTTGAACAGTATCCATGTCTTGGTTCCAATCCTATTTGAGTTGTGCCCAAGGCATGCAAGCTGATATTCTCCATCTTCAACCGTCATTTGATATACAGGTAGTCTATAGGTTATAAATGGGCTCTGGTGTTGAGTACATTCATATTTGTACTCAAATCAGAATACAAGATGGTACACAATCACGTAGATTGTGTCACTCATCATACACTGCAAAATGTTCTTTATTGCTGTTTGCCACCAATTCCTTGGATATATTAGTGTAGTGACTACTAGACGACTAAGTCAGGAATTTTGAGTACAAATTCAAACATGGAAAACGGCATTTAATTATCATGCAAAATGTCAGCTAACAACTGGCAAACTGGTTCACTAAATCTCCTCCAGGGATGGGAAACTCTCACCCATACATGTTCCAGGCTGCCCATGACTTCAGATCTAACCTATGCAGTGCACTCAGTGTCTAGGAAATCACTCAGCTTTAAAACCAATTGCTAGAACAAAGGTGAATTCCACCTAGGGCCAGGCAATAAATGAAGCTTTGCCAGCACCAACAGCCTGAGAATAGTTTGTTTCCACATAAAGCATAAACTCAAACCTACATTTGCCAGTCATGTGATGACTATAGGAACACCGTGTCATACTGTTAATATCAATAGACCAATAAATCAGAGACCAAGGCTAATGTTCTGGGTACAAGGATTTAAAGAATTCCACAGGTTCACTACCCTCATAAAAAGTTACTCATCTCTATCTTAAATGCATGACCTCTTATTCTGAGATTATGACCTCTGCTCCTAGAATGTCCCA
Organism: Ginglymostoma cirratum; assembly: GCA_024137785.1. Lineage (NCBI taxonomy): Eukaryota > Metazoa > Chordata > Chondrichthyes > Orectolobiformes > Ginglymostomatidae > Ginglymostoma > Ginglymostoma cirratum. Next base: position 4,181,751 of record JAHRHZ010000077.1, on the reverse strand, counting down.
CAAGGGGAAATAACCTCATCCAGCTTGCCAAATTAACTAAGAATCTTGTTGCTTCAATAAGGTCATCTCTCGTTCTTCTAAACCCCAATGAGTACAGGTCCAACATACTCAACCTCTCCTCATGAAAAATTTGCTTCGTACTTTGGATAACCCCATTTAACCTTTGCAGGACTGCCTCCAATGCCAGTATATCTTTCTTTAAAGGCCCAAAACTATTCACCGTACTCAAGCTGTGGACTGACGACTGCCTTAACAAGACCTTCCTGTTTTTAGACTCTATTCCCCTTGAAATAAAGGCCAACATTCCAGTTGCCATCCCCATTATCTGCTAAACCAGTGTACTAGCATTTTGTCATTTATGCACGAGAACGCAAGAATCCCCCCATGTTTTCTCACTCAGAGATAGCAGGAACTGCCGATGCTGGAGTCTGAGATAATAAGGTGTGGAGCTGGAGGAACACAGCAGGCCAGGCAGCATTGGAAGAGCAGGAAAGCTGATGTTTCGGGTCTGGACCCTTCTTCAGAAGGATCAATCTTCACTAGCATCCACTCCCTCAGCCACTGGCTCAGTAGCTACAGTGGGTACTAATCTACAAGATGCACAGCAGAAATTCGCCAAAGATCTTCAGACAGCACATTCCAAGCCTACAACCACATTCATCTAGAAGGACAACGGCAGCAGATACATGGGAATAACACCACTAGCATGTCCCCCTTCAAGCCTCTCACCACCCTGACTTGTAAATATACTGATATTTTTTCACTGTCACTGGGTGAAAATCTTGGAATTCCCTCCCTAATGGCATTGTGGGTCAACCCACAGCAGGTGGACTTCAGCGGTTCAAGAAGGCAGCTCACCACCACCTTCTCAAAGGCAACTAGGGACAGGCAATAAATGCTGGCCAGCCAGTGATGCCTACATCCCAAAAGTGAATAAAAAATGAGGTTGAAACAGAATAATCCAAACCATCTATTTTTAATACAAATTCAGAGATTTTTAATCACAAGTATAATTAATTCATCCCAAACACTCATTCACAAATTAAAATGACAACAAAAACAGCTTTTGTATAAACTCAAAACCCAATCCAATACTCAAATCAGAGTCCCTGTCTCTAGCACTTCGATAGGTTTAATAACATAAGACATAAGAGTAGAAGTTGGCCATTCCGTCCATCAAATCTGTTCTGCCATTCAATGAGATCATGGCTGATCTGATAATCCTCAACTAACTTGGGACTTCACCTTTTAGACTGACACAGCAGATAGCTTCTTCCAGAGGCATTATAAACCTGGAATTCAATGTATTCACAATTAAGTAACCTCTTCAGATTTTTAACTTAACACTTCTGTTCCAGGACTAACTCTAATTTTGCACTCTAAGGTAATCTAGTTCATTATATCCTCCCTTCTCAGAGGCATTGGTCTACACAAGCGTTCCCTATAAGTTTGTTTTTCTTTTAAACACATCTCTGAGGTCGCTTTTCTGAAGTGATTTCTGGAACTGGAAGTCAACACTGCAATCCATTTCAGTATGCTGATCATCATACATGGAGTGTCGAAGCGCAATGTGTGCATCCTAGCGAGAATGTTGGCCCACAAAGCTATCCTACAGTAACAATAGTAACAATAGAATTCCCTTGTACGAATCATAATACATTCTTGGCAATTAGCTCTAATCAAAGTTTTCAAAGTTTGATGCCATATGATGTGAATTGTTTAATTCCCAAACTAGTCATAATTTCTCTAACATAAAATTTGAGTCTTCATCTAATTGTATTTCTTTGGGTAATGCTATCTTGTAAAAAAGTTAAACTGAATCTTCTTCCATTACCACATTTACAGCAACTTTTCCATAAAGGCATTGCTTCGGAAATTCTTGATGAAACATCCATTGTCTGGACAAGATATTTATTGCCATTCTAAGTTTTAAGTAGGAGTCCTGCATAATTTATTAAGACCCTGCAATTCAGTACTTCAAAAGCTGGGATTGGAATTAAAGCTGCAGGTTTAAGTGAAAGTTGGGGCTCCCTACTAACTGACATGTATGGAAAGTCTGGCAAAAGTTGATTACATCTTTACGTGACTCTTGCAACAAATATCCTTTAATATTTTGGTTTACGTTTTGCTAATAGCTAAGTGACTTACCATTGGAATTTCAGGAGCTTACAAAATTAAACTTATAAATTTTGTTAAAATACACAGATGGAACTACCATCTGCTGGACCACAATCCATTCCTCATCAACTTGTATTTGAGGTGATCTCCATTTCTTCATTCGACTTCGATTTCATAACAACACTGACGTAACGTTTTTGATTCAATTTCTGATGGTATAACCGTTTCAATTCCAAACCTGTTTGCTGCATTTCTATTAAAGATGGGCTGAACGTATCAGCCTCATTCGCCCTGACTTCATCCTTTTTGTTAAACTTTTAAACATTCTATCCAATAACAATTTCCTCATCATCTTCCTGTTTCATAGACTCTTTTTCTTCCTAATTTTGTCATTCTGAAATCTAGTCATGACAGCGTCAAGAAACAAACCATGATTTATTTTTGTAGCAATTGACTTTCTCTTACTTCCATTGGTTGTTCTACTATCTTTGGTGAAGCCAATTTTTTTTAGCCTGCCAGGTTATTTGCCAAAATGAAATCAATTCCCTCAACAACGTTTTATTACTTCAACTATCACTGTCCATTTACTAAGTCACTCTTTAATCCAAATCTGCACAACAAAAACAGTTTTGTAACTTCCACAAGTATCTTCAGGTATCATCAGCCAGCACGTGTGACTAACTTGCTCCAGTGTTTTTCAAAATCCTCTTGGTTTACCTCCTTGATTCAAAGCATAAGGAAATACCTTACCTATTGAGATAAAATAGGCAGAACCTCTAATAGTCTGATTTTCTTTATCTATCTTCAAAAAGGAATTTCAATGACTATTCTGAGCCATCAGTCTCTTTTTTCGCACATTCCAAGGAAATATGTTCACTTTGTATGCCCACCACAGTTAAGGTATCTACCCTTCTTTCCTGCTACCTCTTTTCTGAAGACTCCTTAGATTTTTCCTATTACTGCAATTGATCTTCCATCAAACTTCCTGCAATTGTCCATGGTGAAGATGAGGTTTTGGGGGCCAGGTAGCTGAAAGTCCTGGAGGATGTGGAGGGCGCGGGTAGTGTCCCGAACGTAAGTGGGGAGTTCCTGGACCGGGAGGAAAAGAGAGAGTCCAAGCTACGTGGAGATGAGTTCAGTGGGCAAGAGCAGGCAAAAACAATGGGTCGACCAAGGCAGTCAGGTTTGTGGATTTTGGGAAGGAGATAAAACCAGGCAGTGCTGTTTTATCTGGTGTCACATGTAGGTCAGAGCAGGCATGGATATCATACTTCCTTCCTTCAAAGGGCATTAGTAGATCAGATGTGTTTCTGCACAATCGACAATTGCTACACAGCAACCACTGGACCATCTTTTTAATTCAAGTATTTAATGAAATTCACAATTTACCATCTGCCATGGTGGAATTCAACCTGCAGGCTCTGGATTACTAGTTCACTGACTTGTCCAGTATTACCATTAGCTAGGAACATGGCTACTCGAGAGGATAAGGTTACAAGTCGCCATTGATTTCTTTAATCGAGTGAATGAGAAGATGGGCCAGTCTTTAAGCTTCCAGTAAGTGTAAGGTATTCTTCCAATCCACTCATGACACAACACCACCACTGTCAATCGAATTTCATGTGAGACTTTGAAAACATGGACCACTTGTTGAGTCTTGAGTCTTCTCTCAACAAATGCAGACATCATTGTTAAATCCAGTACCATTTCTGGCTGTGGAAAGGAATATTTAAAGGACTAGGGCCTCAAACCAAGAATGAAAGAAATGGACAATGAACCAGTACTTATCCCGGGACTCCCATATGCTTCAGAACTTGGATAGTGTGCAGCAGGCATGCCAAGCCACTGGAGAAATATCTATACTACCTCCACAAAACACTTCAAATTTATTGTCAGGATGGATAATCTAACATGTGCAGCCTGTTCCATGTCAACATTTCCAACATAATGATTTAAATATCCTCAAACAAGTTTAGTTATGCAGGCACATTGTTGACACCTGGCTTCTGAATTATCTGCTCAATTTCGAACTTCAATGTAGCATCAGATTCCGAAGAGGACAGAGGAAAGCTTTTAGTAATGTTCTTGAGCAGATTTATGAGTTTCACTAGCCCACAATCACCAAAAAATGGAAAGAGAAAGCTCATTAGCACGGTTCTAAGCACCTCAAAAATCTTCAATGGAAGAACACTTAGGCAAAGTACGGGTGTACGGGCAGCCCCCAAGCAATTCATCTACTCAATCCTTCAAATACCAAGTTCCCCATATGGTAGAGTCAGCAGATTAGATCCATTAGCCATTCTAGAATGCAAAGGACCTGTGCAGAAAAAGTCACCTTCAATTCCAAGGGATCACTGAAGAAGAAATGAGTGATGCTCCCTGTTTAGCCAAATCTCCACAAAGGAACTTCATTGTATAGAATTATAAAATGGTTACTGAAATAACTCCACAAAGGTCAAAATCTCATCACAAAGTAACCCTTTATTTACACCTGAATAGTACATGACACTGATCCAGCTCCCTCAGATCCAGCTCTTAGACTGAACAGAACCCCTGACACTTCTGTTTATATCTGTCAGCCAGGACTCCTTGATTGGACCAGATTAACGGCCCCTTTCAGGGAACTCATATTCTATGAGATCCACCTGGCTGACCTTGTTTCAATAACTATAGCTACAGTACAAATGAAGGCCACTCATTCTGCAATTTTTGTGCAGGTTCACTGCAAGGGTTACTCACACAGTGCCACTCACCTACCTTTTCCAATAACAAGACAGCATTTGCTGGGTTCATCATCTAATACTTTTTTGAAAGCTTCGTTCAGCCCTGCCTCTTTGATGGTACATTTCAGATTCTAACCAGTCTCTGCATAAAGTATTTCTTTCTCATTTCACCATTGCATCTTTTGCCATTCCCACACTGGTCGCCAGCATTGATTAAGAAGGGCAACAGGAGTGATCCGGGAAATTACAGGCCAGTGAGCGTTACGTCAGTGGCAGGAAAATTATTGGAGAAGATCTTTAAGAGATGGGATCTACTCACATTTAGGAAATTGTGGACTTAATTAGCAAAAGGCAGCGCGGCTTTGTGTGGAAAGGTTGTGTCTCACAACTTGATCAAGTTTTTTGAGGAAGTTACAAAAACAATTGATGAGGGCAGGGCGGTGGTTATTGTCAACTTGGACTTTAGCAAGGCCTATGACAAGGTTCCTCATGGCAGACTGATATGGAAGGTGAAGTCACATGGGATTTGTGGTGAGCTGGTAAGCTGAATACAGAACTGCTTTGGTTATAGAAGACAAAGAATAACAGTGGAAAGGTATTTTTCTGTTTGGAAATCTGTGACCAATGGTGTTCTTCTAGGATCACAGCTGTGACCTAATTTGTTTGTTATATGTATTAACGAATTGGAGGAGAATGTAGGTGGCTTGATTAGTAAGTTTGCAGATGACACAAAGATTGGGGGAGCTGTCAAAAGTAGTTGAGGACTGCCAGAGGATACAGAATGATTCGGATACGCGGGAAATGATACATTTTAGAAGGTCTAATGCAAGAGGGAAGAGTATAGTAAATGGAAGAACCATTAAAAATATTAACATACAGAAGGATCTAGGCATGCAGATCCACAGTTCCCCGTAAGTGGCTACACAAATGGATAAGGTGGTCAATGCTTGCATCAATCGATTGGGGCACAGAATATAGAAATTGGCAAGTCATGTTGCAGCTGTATAAGATTTTAATTTGGCCACATTTGAAATACTGTGTCCAGTTCTGGTCATCACACTACCAGAAGGATGTGGAGCCTTTCGAAAAGATCCAGGAAAGGTTTACCAGGATGTTGCCTGTTATTTGGAGGGTATTAGCTATGAAAAGAGACTGGACAAACTCAATTTGTTATCACTTGAACGTCAGAGGCTGAGGGGTGACCTGATGGAAGTTTACAACATTATGAGAGGCTTGGACAAAATGGATAGATGGAGATTTTTTCCCAGGATAGAAATGTCAATTACTAGGGACATAGGTTTAAGGTAAAAGGGGGAAAGTTTAAAGGAGATGTGACAGGCACGTATTTTAACAGAGGGTGCTAAGTGCCTGGAATGCACTGCCAGAAGAGATGGTGGAGCAGATACAATAGCAATGTTTAAGAAGCATCTTGATAGATACATGAATAGATAGCGAATAGAAGGATATGGACTGTGCACAGGCAAAATAATTTTTATTTACAAAAGCATCATGTGTCAGTGCAGGTTTGATAGACCAAAGGGCCTGTTCCTACACTGTACAGTTCTTACTTCACTCTCAACCTGCCCTGCCACCTACAAAGATATGAATAAGTAGCACCCTGAGGTATGTCTGTTCTTGCTACCAAGCTGACAGGAATGATCTCTCTCAGACAGCATTGACAGTATATCTTAAGCTCTCTCAGGTTTTGGTCAGCATCACTCAGGTTTCACACTGTATAGGACTGCAGGGAGGAACTGTTTTCCACACTCCGAATGTTGCGTCGATCAGCAGGTTATGGTTAATGAGGGCTTGTCTAAGCAGTTTCTCATGCACTGAATCCTGTGTGGAATATCAAAGTCTACACTCTGTGACTAGGACATATAGTTCCGAAGGCAGCAGAAGTGAATAATAGCCTCCAACTGTGACCTGCAGCTGTGACATTGCGTGATGCTTTCTCCAGGAAGCAGGCAACTTGAGGATGGAGGCAATCATTCCTATGCAGTAACAGAATAAGCCACTTCAGTAGAATGCTGAATACTTGCCTTCCAAAGCACTCTCCCTACTCCCAACTCTTGATGAGTCAAAGATCATAGGACAGTCAACAGAAGCATTTCAAAGATACCATAAAAGTCTCCTTGAAGGCTGACTTTGACCTCAATAGCTGGGAAGACTGCACACAGGATCACTCTCGATGGCAAGCATTGCTTCATCAAGGCATAACTGGCTTTGAAACAAGACAGGCGATGAAGGCCAAAGATGTGACAGTAAGAAAAAACATCAAGAAGGATGCAACTCCTCATCTACCACGGACTCACCAATCGAATAAAAGCTAACGTTTTTTTCCCGCATTATTGTTGTTTGTTCCTTGGTCTTTTATCTTCCCTTTCTACCTCTTTAATTTTGCACCAACTTTACACCTATCGCTTACTGTTGGAGGAGCAGGACAGGCAAGGTAAGGAACCAGAAACAGTCATCACCACTAAGCAAAGAATTCTGTGACAGGCAGTCAGCATTATCAAGAACAGTATCCACGAGAACAGCAGGCAAAGTGAAGATCCTGTGAGAAGCAAGCAAGATGTGGTAACACGGAGTTTGATGAAAGGAGAGGTAAGATCCTAAAATTTGAAGAGTTGTTCTTTTGTAAGATCCAGGAATGATAACCTGCAATTTAGGATTTCACTTAAATATACTGTTTTAAGCCACTTACTTTTTTTTTGGGGGGGGGGGCAGCAAGAGGAGTTGGACCCGCATAGGAGTCTTGTCTTGAGCTGGTCGGCTGAGTTTGAAAAGGAGTGATTGAAATCACAGGAAAATCATGAGTTAGCTGGTGGTTGAGCAACTGCTATTAGGAATTGTGTTTCAAACACAGTATCCAGCACAACGAAAGAAGGAAAGCATTTACAGGAAGAGGAAAGGGAGTCAATTTGTGAGCAAGGGCAAAGGATTTCTACTTGCTATTAATCTACAGCTTATGTTAACAGCTTCAATCACTTTTCCACTTGCTTTAAACTTGGTTAAGAGTAATTGACCTTAAGGTAAGGCAAGGAAATTGCTAGTGTGAGTATAGGAATAGACAGTTTGACTAGATGAACATGAGGTTGAAGAGTTGGTGCAGGAGAGAGTGGTCTAGATTCCTGGATCACTGGGTACCGTTTCTGGTGAAGGCAGAATCTGTACAAGTCTGATAGGTTGCACTTCAGCAGAAATGGGAATATCCTTGTAGGGAAGGGGGTGTGGGTCTGCTACCGCTGTTCGAGCATTTATACCAAATTTTACAGGGGAACGGGATTCAGAGTGAAGGAGCAATAGGGGTTGATGCACTGACAAATATAAGAGAAAAAAATCAAGTCAGCCTAGAAAGTAGAACATATATCGTCAAGTTAAGGCACAAAAGAGCAGGCTGGATGGCATTTATTTTATTGTAAGGGGCCTGGCAAGTAAGGCAGATGAGTTGAAGAGCTCAGAAGAATACAGTTCTGTGGGTCACTTTACCTGAAATGTTAACTCCGATTTTCTCTTCACAGATGCTGCCAGACCTGCTGAGCCTTTCCAGCAATTTTTGTTTTTGTTCAGAAGAACGTAGTTCTGAGGAAGGGTCACTGGACCTGAAACATTTTAACTCTGATTTCTCTCCACAGATGCTGCCAGACCTGGTGAGCTTTGTCAGCAACTTTTTTTGTTTCTGATTTCCACCATCCACTTTTTTTTTGGTTTTTAGATGAGTTGAAGATGCCGATTGCCAACTGAAAATATGATGTCATTGCTACCATGGAGATTGGGTTGCAGCAGGGGCAGGACTGGCAGCTCAATTTTGCAAGGTATAGTCTCCAGGTGAGACAGGGAGCGGTTTAAAGAAGTGATGTGACAAGATTGATCAAGAAGCCAACTACCGCAGTAAAGAGGGACGATATCGTGGATGGATCGTCAATATAAGTGGAACACAAAAACGAAAAAGGGGGCAAGTATATAGATGCGAGTACACTACAGACTCCAAACAATCAGGAAGAGACAGAAGTACAGGTGCACAGGCGAATTTCAAAGAAGCGTAAAAATAATAGTGTTAATAGGGGATTTCAACTTCCCCAATATTCAATGGCATAGACAAGGTATGAAAAGCTTAAGGGGGCAGATAGATAGCATTTGTTGTAATCTGCTATGGGAGAAAGAGATCGTAGGAATAACCTATGGAAAATATTTAACCAATTGCACGACTTCCCTTCCAAATGTGCATCTGTCCCAGGGTTTGCGATTGACTAAGATATACGGTGGTCCTTTGACAACTGAAAGTTTATTTCGGTTTTCTACAAACTACTCACCTTTAGGGTACCTTTACTTTCATCTTTATTCCCTAGCTGCTTCAGTTTTTCCTCGTACAAGCCTTGGAACTCGTTCGATAAATGCTTCATGGTTTGCCTGACTCCTGTCGGTCTTGGTAACGGCGATTCCTTGCCTGCCGCTCTCAGGAGCTCCAAGTCCCGCCGCAAACCAGCATCGACATCTTCTCCAACAGCATCCTGACCGCAGGAGCCAGCCTGTACTTTCATTCGATCCGCAACAAGACATCGGGCACCGGGATCCTGCTCGCTAATATCCATTGTTGTGGAGGGCGATCGGTCCTACCATAGAAAAGACAACGGACTTTTATCATTGGACATTCTGACACTGAGCCGCCTCTCGCGGACAGCCGTTCACCAAACTTTGAATCTAACCGATTGCGCCGTTGGAACGCCCGCCCACTCGTCTGCTCCGATTGGTGAACAGGGAAAGTAGATCCGCCCACTAGCTCCCTTCGGATTGGTGGAAAGGGACACTCCTACAGGACAGTTGGTTTCTTCCTGTATCAATCAATTGGTGACGGCTCAAGCCGGCGTCCTCGCGCCTCACCGCCCGCCGTCTCGAGGAGGAGGATTTAAAGGTCAGGGGTCATGTGCTGAGCCGTGGAGAAACTCTTTTCTTCCATATACACACAAACTCTCAAGGCAAAGGAGGGTTGTGCTGCGATCGTCTTTACACAGCCCGGATCTGGAACCATACTGTCAACATTCTGCATTCCCGAAGGCCAGCTGCTCCTTTGGCTACAGAGGCTGGTGAGAGGCCCAGTTCTGGTAGGTGTTATATTTGTCATCGGTGAAACTGGCCCACTTGCACAGGAACAGGGTCTTTACAAAAATAAATGCATAATTGCCGTAAACTCCCACATATTTACTTTTAAACTTCGCTATCAATTTCTTTCCTTTCAGGATAGCGACGGTATGAAATTATTTTATTTCTGTATTAAATCATGGCCTACCTCTGGCTGCTGTGTGGCCAACTTGAGTCCGGTACAAGCTTAACCTCGATGACAAACTTAGCTCGAGTGCTTTCGCACGAACTCCGTAAACTCTGATTACTTATCGATAAATTTTGTCTAATTGATAATATTTTTGGTGGTTAGTGTTAATTTGCTACTAGAACAAATTTTGTTTCGTCCACTTAAAAAGTGGGAGATCTAATTAGTAGATGACCAAAATAATATTATTGTAACTTCTGTGTTCTCGTCAAGTATCAAAGCCTTCTTACTTAAAATTAATGCTTTGTAAGATTTCCTCCTTTTAATCTAATTTGCTATTTGCTTTCTACCGCGTACCTTTTCAAGAGATCTGATGATTATAGCATTATGACATTTTCTACAGTGATTAAGATAATATATTTTAGTATTAACTCTGTACGTGTTAAGTTTGAAACTACATACCAAAACAGCTTTTGATTTTTCTGTGGAGAAAGTAAATGGGCAACAACCAGAATGAGTCTAAATAGATTTAGAGCATAAAATAACCAGGAGTTTAGCAATTGTAACGAAGGCAGAACTGTCATTGATTCTTGTCATTTCTCATCTGAAACTGACAGCAACTTCTGCCGTTCACGTGTGCGCAGTTAAACAGAGAAATAGAAGCTACTGTCAGTTTTCTTTTGTTTTTCGAAAGTGTGCACTGTTTAACTTTCCTTGATTGATTCTAATTAATTGCCATGAATTTACAAAAACTTTCTTGTTTTCTCTGTGTCATTTGTAAAAATCTTCAAAGCTACATGTTTTCAATAAAGTATAACTTGGTTTTTAAATGAGTATTAAGTTTGTAATTAATGCTGAATAGTCTTATTTTTTTCTAGTAAACTAATGTGACTTAACTTTTGTAAACTGCTAGGTTTCTCAATTTTCATAAATCCTTTTTGGCAAAATATTTTCAAAATTTATTAATAAATTTTTTAACTTCCCTTGTGTATGTCTGAATTTTTATTTTGCTGTCTATAAAATGTTCATCAGACAAAAAGATTCAATTATGTTAACTTGGTTTGTTGTCTTAAATACTTCATCATGTTTTGTTGCTTATCCTACTCTATAACATCATAATTAAAGGATCTCTGGTGATCCTGTCAAGTTAGCACCTGCAATTGCTGCTGCATAGGCTTTCCTGGCAGGTTCCCCTACCAATCAACTCTAGTAGTTACCGTTACTCAATTGTAATAATGTTACATCTGATTCCATCTTCTCTCTCTCAAGCTGTAGGGTGAATTCTATCATATTAAGGTCAATGGTGCCTCGGGGCTCCTCCTTCTTCAGCTCCCTAAGTAAATCTGCCTCATTACACATCACCAAATACACAATTGCCTGTTCACTCATGGGCTGTGCCATAAGCTAGCCCACGAAACCATCTTTTATAGACATACCACAAATTCCTTTTCTTGGCATCCACTACCAACCTGATTTGACCAAACCATCTGTATACTGAAGTATCCCATAATTATTGTCATAGTGACTTTCTTACATGCCTTTTCTATCTCCTGAAATATTTTCTTCCCCATATCCTAACTACTGCTAGGAGGCCTATATCTAACTCCCATCGGGGTAGTTTTGTCCTTTGAGGTTCCTCAGCTCTACCCACACAGATTCTATGCCATCCAACTCAATATAATTTCTTTCTACCAATTTAATTTTTTACAAACCTACCCTACCCCTCTACTCATCTGCCTGTCCTTTTCAATAGGATGCGTTTCCTTGGATATTTAGTCCTGAGCCCTGGTTCCCCCACAGCCACAAACCCACAACATCGTTCCCACCAATTTTAATCTATGCTTCAAGCTTATTTCAATATATTGTGTGCATTTAAGTACAAAATCTTCAGTCCTGCATTGACTGACCCCCCTTCTCATAGTTGTCCCCTTATCTGTTGTGTCTGAAGTTAGATTCCTGACCCTGTCTATACTCTCTGTCCTATTACTTGCTCTAGAAACTTTAATAATGTCTGTCGAGCCCCCCCCCCACAACCTTTTTCCATAATCTTCTTTGCAAATCAATCCAACCCACCTTCCCCCCGCCACCGTCCCTCCATTTTCTTTTATTTAAAGGCTTATCCACAGCCCTAGTTACAAAATTCGCCTGGACTCTAGTCCCAGCATGATACAGGCAGAACTTGTCCAATTAGAAAAGCTCCCTTCTTTCTAGTACTGGTGCCAATGTCCCTTTGACTTTAAATCTGATTCATCCCCACTGATCTTTGATCCACGCATCATGGTCATGAAGAAAATCTCTCAAAAGAATCTAGATATCTCTGTGGCATGAATTTTCTCTTTCCTGGTGACCGTTCAAATCTGGTGCTAAATTCACAGATCACCAGAGATCCTTCAATTGTAATGTTATCAAGTAGGATAAGCAACAAAACATGCTGAAGTATTGTCAGACAACAAACCAAGTGAAAATCATTGAATCTTTTTGTCTGAGCATTTTACAGACAGCAAAATAAAAATTGGGACATGCACATGGGAAGTTAAAATTTCAGTAATATACTTTGAAAATATTTTACTGTAGGATTTTTATGAATGTTGACAAACCTGACAGTTTACAAAAATCACATTTTAGTTTACTAGAAAAAGTAAGACTATTGAGCAATAATTTGGGAGGCCAAGGAGAAATTCATCCCGAGGAGGAGGAAACATATTCAGGGGAGAATGAGGCAACTGTGGCTTACAAGAGATGTCCGTGACAGCATAAAAGCAAAATAAAAAGTCGACAACGTGGTGCAGATTAGTAGAAGCCTTTAAAAACCAGCAGAGGATAAGTAAAAAAGCAATCGAGGGGTTTTAAACGAGATCACAAGGTTCTCTCAATCCTAAAAGGTAAGAGAGTGGCAAAACTGGCCATAGGACCACTAGAAATTGAGGCTGGAGAAGTAATATGGGGAACAAAGAAATGGTGGCAATGATAGGTACTTCGCATCAGTCTTCATGGGGGAAGACACCAGTAGCATATCAGAATATCAAGAGTCAAGGGACAGAGGTTGGCTTAGTGGCCATCACAAAGGAGGAGGTGTAGGGGTAGCTGAAAGATCTCAAGATGCTAAATTCCCTGGACCAGATGGTCTGAAGGAGATAGCTGAAGAGATTATAGAGGCATTGATGGTGATCTTTCAGGAATCCCCTGGAGTCGGGGAGGTCCCAAGGGACTAGAAAATGGCTAATATAATGCCCCTGTTCAAGAAGGGAGGCAGACAGAGGATGGAAATCCCAGGCCATTAGCCTGACCTCATCCATTAATAATGGAATCTAAAATTTTATTAAGGATGGGATAGTGGAGTATTTGCGAGTACATGGTAAAATAGAGCTGGGTCAGCATTGCTTCATCAGAGGAGGTCGTGATTGACAAATCTATTAGAATTCTTTAAAAAGGTAACAAGCAAGTTAGACGAAGGAGAGCCAGTGGACATGACCTATTTGGATTATGAGAAGGTCTTTGATGAGATTCTACACAGGAGGCTACTAAATAAGATATCAGCCCTTGGTGTTACGGGCAAAGTATTGACATGAATAAAGGATTACCTGACTGGCAGAAGGCAGAGAGTGGGGTTAAAGGGGTCTTTTACAGGATGGCAGCAACTAACTAGTGGAGTTCGGTAGGGATCAGTGTGGGGACCACAACTATTCATGTTGTACATCAACAATCCGGACAAAGGAACGGAGGCTATTGTTATGTTTACAGATGACACAAAGGTCAATGGAGGGACAGTTAATGTTAAGGAAAGTAGGAGACTATGGAGGGATAGGCTAGGAGAATAAGCAAAAAAGGCAGATGGAATACTATATGGGAAATTGTGAGGTTATGCACTTTAGCAGAAAGAATTTAGATGTAGAATATTTTCTAAATGGGGAAAGGCTTTGAAAATCTGAAGCACAAAGGAGCTTGGACTTTCTAGTTCAAGATTCTCTTAAGGTTAACATGGAGGTTCAGCTGACGGTTAAGAACACAGATGCTGTGTTAGCATTCATTTCAGGAGGGCTAGAATAGGCTTTGGTCAGACCGCATTTGGAACATTGTGAGCAGTTTTGAGTTCCATATCTAAGGATGGACGTGCTGGGCTTGGAGGAGGTTCACGAGAATAAACCCAAGAGACAAAGGGCTTTTCACATGAGGATCATTTGAGGATGCTGGATCTATATTCGATGGAGTTTGGAAGGTTGAGGGGGGCTCTCATTGAAACTTGCTGAATACTGAGAGGCCTGGATAGAGTGGACATGGAGAAGATGTTTCCGCAAGTAGGAGAGTCTAGGACCCGAAGGCACAGCCTCACGAGTGAAGGGATGACCTTTTTAGAACTGAGGTGAGGAGGAAATTCTTGGTGATGAGGTAACTCTTAGAAAGATGTTTTGGGACAAAATGGGAAGGCATTTGGAAAAGACTCCTTATTAAATTAAAATCACCACTAGTATGTTGAACTAAAATGATACATTACTAGATTTATTGAGTTTGTTATAATCTTTCATGGAATGTGAGCCTTGCTGGCACATTCTGGAATTCTGTTGTTTATCTGAAATTGCCTCAAAGAAGGCAGAGGTGAGCAGCCTTCTTGAGCCCTTATGGTCTATCTATGTTGTATAGATAGAGTTCCAGGATTTTGACTTGGCAACAATACAGGGACTGAGAAGATTTCCAAGTTAAGGTGGTATATGGTTTGAAACGGAACTTGCAGATGGTGCTGTTCCTTTCGTGGGCAGACTTTGTCCCTCTATGTGGTAGAGGTCACAGATTTGATAGGTGCTGCTAGATGAGAGCTTGGTAAGTTGCAGCAGTGCACTGTTTATGGTACACATTGCTGACATTCTGCTTCAGTAGAGGGACTATGGATATCAATCAAGTGAGTTTTCTCCTGGATGTGTTGTGCTTAGTGAGCATTGTAGGAGCTGTATTCATCTAGAAAAGTGGAGAGTACCCCATCATACTCCTTGTGCCTTGTCAATGGAGAGCAGACTTTGGAGAGTCAGGAGGTGAGTTACTTTCTGCAGAATTTCAAGCCTTTGACCTGTTATTGTAGCCAGAGGATTTATATTGGAGGGTGGCATTGTACACAAATCTTCCTGTGTGACCAGGTAATAGTGAAGAAAACAAAAGGGGTGTTTGGCTTTATTAATGGAGGCATAATGTTCAGAAGCAAGGAGTTATAAAACTGATTGTCTCAACCAGAGTAAGAATATTGTGTTGAATTCGGTGTATCACACTCGAAGGATACCAATGTATTAGAGAAGAACAGGAACAGAATTTGCTAGAATGATCTCAGAATTGAGAGACTTCAGTTATATAAATCACCTGGAGCATCTTGAGTTATTCTTGAAAGACAAAATGATGAGCCAAGATACACCAGCAAAAGAGAATGTTAAGGAGAGATTTACTAGAAATATTCAAAATTTATGAAGAATTTTGCAGAGTTAGTAAAGTGAAAACTAGGAAATTGGGTTAATTGGACAGCTCTAAAAGGAACTAACAAAGGGATAATGGATCAAATGGCCTTTGTGGTGTGCCATGCAATACCAATAAGTTATTGCCTTTTGATTTTCAAGGAGATCCTGATCTTTGCTGGGTAGTGTGCATGAGGGACTGAGCAGCGTTCAGGTGTTTTTTTGTCTTTCTCCCATATCAGGAAGATAAGTCAGGGATGGATATGTCATCATAATACTAAGAGATGAGATGGGAGCAGGTGGAAGATGTAAGGAAATGAAGCTACTAGAAATAAATTGGCATTTTGGTTCCTCCTGTGACATTTTTACTGTCACTGAAGATGGGCAGAGGTCATATTAGGCCATTTGTGTCTAAGCAGGAAATCGCAAAAGCTAATGAGTGGATTTCAACAAAAATTGGCATACAGTTAGGATATGGCAGGAGAACAGACAGAATTGTATCTAAGTGAAAAAACTAATCAATGTCCAGATCTTGAAATTTTGATTTTTAAAAATTTTATTAACTTTGGGGGATAGGGCAAATAGACTTTTTTTTTAAAGAATGTTGTGTGTGATCTCATCTGCTGTGGTGCTATTTGTTTCAGATCGTAAAACGTGAGCAGAATTTTCAGAGCAGGTTGCTTGATATGGATCTGCGTAAGCCTGCTCTGTGAGACGGAAGCTGTTACTGAAAAGATTTTTTTTCAGCTTTGTGTATGGGGAGTATTACACAGGCAGGGAAAAGCTGAATAATTAGAATAACATTGAGCTAATGCAGTACCTATATTGAGTGCCCTGTTTGTTTAAATGTGTGACTGAGGAGGAAGAGAGAGACTTGCATTTATATAGCACCTTGAGCAACCACTGGATGTCCCAAAGCATTTTACAGCCAATCGTGTACATGCAGGTGTCTTCTTAGGCTGTTCTTAGGATTGAGGATGACTTGCTTTCAGGCCATGGGTCCTGATGCAACTGTCATGTCCAACGTACAATCTCCAGATTTTGTCAACTACGGGTGGTGCTTAAGGGTAAAGGAAGAGAGTTGTTTGAAGTGCGCTGTCTCTGACACCTCCAAACAAACAGCACGTGATCATGACTAGATAATCTGTTTCTGCAGTGTTAATTAACAAACAAATATTGCCCAGGACTCATCACCAACTTCTCAAGACCAATTAGGATGAGCAACAACTACTACTCTAGTCAGCAAGGTCAAATCTTATGTAAAAAATTTTTAAAGGACCCTGGCTTGGTGCGGGGGTGGTAATTTTGTATTATTCTTTTGATGTACAGTCATGGAATCTACATCCACCTGAAAGGGCTTTTGTTTAACATCTCACCTGAAAAACAAACTTTAACAGTGCAGCAGCCCGTCTACAGTACCACAGTGTCAAGCTAGATTATTGTGCTCTGAAGTGAGATTTGAACCCATGATGTTCCGAATCAAGCCCAGTGAGCTGTGGCAATCTGGGAGCTAGTAGTTGGAAACAGAATTTGAAATTTCTATTTCAAGAGGAGAGGAGTTTGTAAAGTTAATTATAAGAAATGTTTTGCATTGCAGTACTTTAACATTTTGAAGATGTATCTTATTGTTCTCATTTAGCCTTTTCCATGGTCCTGTTTTTGGCACATATTGATGGCCCCAAAAGAAGTATATTCTACTGCAATGTTATATTTTTGCAAATTTTGGAATTATGTAATATTTTAGTAATGTAAAAATTGCCGCTTTTAAAATCCACAAATGATTTTTAAAAAAAGTCCTTGATATAAAGGAGAAAAAGCTCAGATTTCAAAGGAGGTTTATACAGTATGTCACTTTTGAGAAGTTCTGTCATCTTTATCTGAAGAGCGTGTTAAAGTGGAAGCAGTTTTTTAAAATATGTTGGAGATGGCAATGCTAAAGAATCTGGCCCACTTGTAATGAAGACCGATTCCAATGCACCCGTAGCATTAAAAGTTCATCAGCTGTTTCTGTTCATTGCATTCCTCGTCACAGCACTTGAAAACTACTTCACTGCTTGTGAATCGCTTCAAAATATTCTGAGGATTGTGAAAGGTGTTATATAAGTCCAATTCAGTAACATACATGTGACTTTAAAATCTGCAACTTGCAATCTTTTAGATGCCTGAGTTCATACAGGGCAGCAATTGGGAAACCTCTTGGTTCGTTTGAACAGGGGATGAGCATTTATGAAATCAAAAAAATTGTGGCCATCTGCATTACTTCCAAATATAAAACAAAGCATGGTCAATGTTGAAGATCTGAAACAAAGGAAAATAGAAATTGCTGGGAAAGCTCAGTAGGTCTGGCAACATCTATGAAGAGAAAACAGTGAACATTTGGAGTCCAGTGACCCTTCTTTAGAAGGATTTCTTTTTTCAAAATGCTTTAGCGTTTAGTTTATACTGCAGCTGTTTAAATTCAGCTGCTACCAGCAACAAAGCAATGGGGTAAATGTTTCATAAATTCTGTTCTCAAGTCGAACTTTGCTTTCAATCCCATAGATTATAAAGATGGAAGGAAATATGATGGCTTATGAGATCCACTGTCAAAAATATTTAGAAAATCGTAAAATTCCTTTGAGCCAAATTTGGTGCCATAAAGTTCCACATATTCATTTAGAATTCCAAGGTAAAAAGATAATTAGATAAGTACTTGAAGGGAAATCATTTACAAGGCTATGAAGAAGGCAGTTGTTCAACTCTACCAAAGAATCAGGACAGGCACAATTAGCTGAACTGCTAGCTTCTTCAGGAAAACTTATTTTCTTTGCAGAAGTAGGCTGTTATCTCAGTGAATGAGACAAGTTCTCTAATCTGACGTCTCCAAAATCTGTCTGGCTTCTTTCCTGCATCAGGCCATTTTCCAGAGACAACAGAGGTTCCAGCTTGACCCCACCACCCTGCCATGAAACTAGCATGGAGAGGCACTGCCATGTAGAAGGCAAAATCATGGTGTCAGAAAGTGGCTTAACTTGCAATTCCCTCCTCAAGGGTTAAACTCTGAGCCCAGTTGTCCAGAATTTTTTTAAACAGACCTACCAACACAGACTCATTACTGGTGGCAACAAGTTGCAAAAATATGAAAGTTGTGGCCTTTATAATTATTCTAATGGTCTGACTTCAACACTGTGCTTGCTTCCTTTCCTTTTCATTTCATTTGCATTTTCCCTTTTTAAAATAAACAACAAAGGTGCTTTTTTTTTGTTATTTATCTCACTTTCTGTGCATTTGGTCTCAGAACAATCAACAGACTTTTGTCTTGAGTCTTATGGTAATACAATGACAGCACCTAAGTAGGATAGGTCCTTCAACATAAATCTGAAGCAATCTAATTTCAGTTACTGTCAATAATATGCTGGAGTGCTTAGTTTTTTTTTAACTGGCAGTATTTGTGAAGTGAAGTAAACCTAAAAATTGCTTAAAAGGAAACAGACTTTCCTATAAGCTTGAAGCTTTGAAAATTTAGACACCCTTTTTTTAAAGTGCAAAGTTATTGACAGAAGACTGTGATGGTAATACATCTCCTGGTATGTCTTGGGAGCTTGTCAATAGAAATGTAGCTATTGATAGAAGCCTGTGGGAGATGGCTTTCTGCCTGCCTTACATCTATGTGATCTCTAAATCATAACAACATTAATATTGACAAGCTCCTGACAATAGCCACATTACTATTGATAGGTTTCTGTCAATAATATGTTCTCAAATAAAATGTATTAATTCATAATTTGTAAACTGTTCGATAATTCTATTGAAGCAAAAATATCAAGGGAAGTTCAACTCCCACAGTGATGTGCTGTTATAATTTTATATGGTTGGAAAATATGTTTTTAAAAGCAAGTGTTACTGCCAGATTTTGTAGTTTCGTTTAGCTAAGAAATAGTATATATTTAAATTGTCCAAGCACAGTACCTTTAACCTCTTCACTCTGGGACCTTGAGACCAAGGCATTTCTGGATGATAGGATAGTATTAGAATGCCTAATTGCAGGTGAGAGACTTGAGATACAGATCATTGAAAAACTTTAAAGCACTTGAAATTATTTTATTCATGCAAGTACTGTGTCTTCCTTATTTTTGAAGTACTATACTAAAATAATACTGTTGATGTGAAATGAATAGGTGATTCCAACTGACCCAGAATTAACCTTACCAATAGATCTAGGCTGGGAAAAGTAGAATTGTGGTTATTTATTCAAATAACAAATAAAAGAAAGTCAGAACAATATCCTTGCCCGGGAAGATTGTACAACCAATGTGTGAGGCTTTGATTTTTAATTTTAATTTCAACCCAGTTAGCTGAGTTGGTTTTTTTTTCCATCATTCATTTTCCCTCCCTGCCAAAGGCTATTACTATTATCTGCATTAGAAGTATGGCCATTAGAATAACTATGAAGACCATTACAATTGCAATTACATGACTTATGCAGCACCATAAATGACAAGTCTTGAGTTGGACCTGTTTAAGGAAAAATTCCAGGTAACTAAACAAAAACAGAAATTGCTGGAGAAATTCAGAAGATCTGGCAGTATCTGTGGAGAGAAAACAGTGTTAACACTTCTGGTCCAGTGACTCATCTTCAGAACTGGATGAGCCAAAGGATAAAGTGGATCTGAGGAACGGGGTAGCGCTAAGCCAGTGCGAGGCGGTGTCGATGGAGAGAAAGGTCAAGAAAGTGCACGTGGCAACAGATGACACAAAATGTGGACCTCTGGATGCGGTGAGAACATCTGTCTGAGGAACATTGAACGCCATGGAGATACTGGTGATCCCCAGTGGATTCAAAGCACACAAGATGAAATCTAAGTTGAAATCCACATGGGATGAGCATGAGCTGGAGGCAGTCACTAAAGAATGTGATGTGGGTATAAAAATGAATTTTTATACCTAGCACATATCTTGTCAAACACCAGGAGCGACAGCAAAATGAATGAATGACTGTGAACAAATTGGAATGGAAGTCCTGCCTGAGAAAGGAGCAGAATTTCTTCAATGTGGGCCTATCTGGAAAAGATGCGGCAGAGAGTTCAAAACTCAACAAAAAAAAAACAAGAACTGTGGATACAGGAATTCAAACTGAACGTTCTGAAGAAGGGACCCTGGACCCAAAAAGTTGACCCTGCTTTCATTCCAAAGATGCAGCCAGACCTGAGTTTTTCCAGCAATTTCTGTTTTTGTTTCTGATTTCCAGCATCTGCAGTTCCTTCCAGGTTTTTTTTTTTTTTTTTTTTGTACAGATAACTGAACGCTGATTTTTAAACCTTAACATGGGAACTGCAGTAAGAGCCATTCGCTGAGGTCTCAATCCACCCCGCCCCACTGTTGTTGCAGAGACAATCTGGAGGCTTGCTGCTTGTAGAGGCACATCTGATTTGTCTAGGAGGCAGGTGGGTGTTGAGCAGACAGGTTAGAAGGTCCAGCTGACATCAGCCCATTTCTGTAAATCAGTATTCTAAACCTGAGTTCCCACCTCCCCCATATATCCCCTCTTATCGATTCTGCCCCGTTACTTAATGCATTGCCCATTCCCACTCATCCAGTGTCCATGATAGTTATTACTAATGGAACCTATAATAACAATGGAAAGAGTAGCGTAGACTGTCATCATCATTTGAAGCATTTTAGCAAGGATGTTCCACTGCTTCTTTATTCACGTCTGAACAGGTAAGGAAGCATTCAAAGACTTGTATATTTCATTGCATGTTTTCACCTTTTCTGATACCTGCACTGTATTTCAAATGGATATTGCAAATACATTTTAAATACTAAGGCAAAACAATAATTTTGAAGTAAGAGTTTTGATAGTTATTGTGGGTATCAACATATCAGTAAATAACTCACTTACCTTTGTCAAAGGAGGGCCATGATGACAAAATGCATTTGGAAACAGATTTGGATATTAGGTAACATGTTTCTAATAAGGCTGTTCAACATTGAAGCCAGATCAGAGATCTACAGCACAGAAAAAGATCCTTTTGTTTTTAACCAGCACAGACTCGCTGATCCAATCACCTAACTATTCTAATCCAGTTTTTTCCTTTCAGCACTTGGCCCTTTGCCTTGGCATTGCAACTACAAGGCTTACATAACTAAACACTTTTTTTTAAAATGTTATGACAGTTTCTAGCTCTTACCACCCTTGGAGGCAGTGAGTTTCAGAATCCCACCACTCTCGGAGTGAAAAAGTTTTTCCTCTTGTCCCCTCTAAACCTCCTATCCCTTACCTTAAATCTTACCTGTGGGTGCTTTTCAACAAAGCCTGTAGAGGTACTGGAATCACTGACAGCAACTTCTGGATCTCCATCTTATTCTACACATGTCTGGTTCCCAGAAATCACTGTCAATGCAGTAATAGTTTCGCACACAAGACCACTGTAAAATCCAAGCTAATGTTGCTGATATCATACTCCCACTAAAATAAATACTTCTGCAGAATTCATTTAAGCATGGTGGTTTAAAATATAACAATCTCTATTTTCTTCAATTTAAAAATAACCATGAGAAATAATATCTAGAAATTAATCAAATATTTTTATTTTAATTAGACCATGACTCATCCTCAGATCAGTTCTTTAAAATGGATTTGTGAAGTTTTTCAGTACTTTCCTCGAGCCTTAATTACATCACCTGTGCCAATCATAAATTTTTTAAAATCTGAACTTTTGAGAAAATTCTATCATAAATCCAAAGATATTTATTGACAACTTTACTACTTTGTGTGAAATTTAAAATTATGCAGTTGGATACAACCTTCCATCATATGTATTCTGTTCTCATCTAGATAATGTTGTGGCAGTTTAGGCATTTCACTTTCGCAAATACATTATTTTGTTTTGTAGGTGCATCAATTTGTAGAGTTCACTGATACGATTAGTTCTAAATTACTTTTCCGTAATGAGATGTAATCATTTCTAATGGAAGTGGTGCTCTAAATCATAATACGTGCAGGTGACTCAAATGAATTATCAGTTTTTTGCTTTGACTCAAATGTTTTAAACTGGTTGCATATCTTTATCCAAAAATATGTTATTAAAAAGACAAAGAGTTGCATGTAATTATTTTCTATATGTAATTTAGGTGGTGGTTTGAAATGCTCATAACAATGTTGGTACTCCCCAGATGGTTCGACAGTCTTTTATTTAGTGCTTCTCTGGAATGCTGTTTGTACTAAAACTGTGGTTTTATAACTAAACATAGTTTTTGGAAGCTTTGTTCATTTTGAAAAGAACCTGAAAGCTACTTTATTGCAGAAAATATTTTAAAATATCCTTTTAACGAAATAATGTTGCTATTCATTCAAAAAAAGTTATTATGAAGATTTTTGCTGTAGGTTGCCGTGGTTATTGCTACAGTTGACCTCAATATTCTGCCCTAGGAAAGAGGGGCAAATATTGGAGTTGTTAAGTCTTGATTACCTTCTGACTGGGGCCAGTGGATAGCAGATAAATGCCTTGAGAAGGGAGGATCAGGTCTGGGTGGTATGTCATTTTCTTACTGAATTCTGGACCTTATTGAATAAAAAAAGAGTAAATTCCAGCAAAATAGTACTCAACAGGTCTGACAGCATCTTTGGTAAGAGATGTCAAGTTAGCATTTCAGGTCAATAGCCCTTCGTTAGAATTGAGAAATGACAGAAATAACAACTTTGTAATTACCTAGTATCTTCTGATGTAATAAAAAGTTGAAAGGTGCTTCGCTAGAACATCATGATTGAATTATCCCTAGACCCATACTCCACACCCACAGAAGGCGATTCTAGATCTGATGACCAAAAGCTTTATCATAAATGTAGGTTTTAAGAAATTTAAGGAGGAAGGAGAGCTTGAACACAATAGATTTTAAGTAAGTGAAAAGTGAGAGCAGGTGGGATACGAATACAGATAGAAATGGCAGATGATGGTGTAGAAGATAAGAAAACAATGCGGAGCTGAAAACAATGGTAATGGGATCAGTGTAGAAGTTCAGAAAAATTAAAGCCGAAGGCAGTTTAATGGGAGTAGTTTTAAAAAAAACAAAAGTCGAATGTAGTGGAGAAAAATCGAGAATACAATATGTCCAGAAAGTGCGGTATGACAAAGTGCTGTGAGAGTAAGTGAAACTAGAGGAATAACCCTGCATGGCTGTAAATTGGGAGCGGTGACTATGCAGCAGGGCCTGGGCGGCCTTGGCAGCAATCGCTGAAGGCAAGCATGCAGGTGCAGCAGGTGGTAACAAAGGAAGATGGTATGTTGGCCTTCGTTCCTGAGTACAGGAATAGGGATGTGTTGGTGCAGTTGTGCAGGGCCTTGGTGAGACCACACCTGGAATATTGTATGCAGTTTTAGTCTCCTTTACAGAGCAAGGATGCTCTTGTTCTTGAGGGAGTGCAGCAAAGGTTTACCAGGCTGATTCCGGGGATAGTGGGACTCCCGAACGAGGAGAAATTGACTAGGTTGGGATTGTTTTTGCTGGAGCTCAGACAAATGAGGAAGGATCCGATGAGACAGACCAATGGGCGGCACGGTGACTCTGTGGTTAGCACTGCTGCCTCACAGTGCCAGGGACCCAGCTTCGATTCCACCCTTGGGCGACTGTCTGTGTGTAGTTTACACATTCTCCCTGTGTCTACATGGGTATCTTCTGGGTACTCCGGTTTCTTACCACAGTCCAAAGATGTGCAGGCTAGGTGAATTGGCCATGCTAAAATGCCCATAGTGTTTAGGGATCTGTAGATTAGGTGGGTTTATAGGGGAACGGGTCTGGGTGGGATGCTCTGTGAGTCAGTGTGGACTTATTGGGCCGAAGGGCCTGTTTCCACACTGTAGGGATTCTATGATTCTGATCTCATAAAGGCTTATAAAATTCTAACAGGACTAGACAGGGTAGATGCAGGGAGGATGTTCTCTATGGTGAGTGTGTCCAGAAGCAGGGGGCACAGTCTGAGGATTTGGGGTAGACCATTTAGGACAAAGTTGAGGAGACATTTCTTCACCCAGGGGTGGTGAGCCTGTGGAATTCATTACTACAAGAAGTAGTTGATGCCCAAATATTAAATATATTCAGATGGCTAGATATAGCACTTGGGGGCAAATGGGATCAAAGGTTATGGGGAGAAAGCAGGATTAGGTATGACAGTGATGAATGGCAGAGCGATCTCAAAGGGCAGAATGGCCGCCTCCTGCTCCTATCTTCTATGTTTCTGTGACACACAACCTTCTATACTAGTGCTTCTGATATTTCTTCTTTTCTCCTAAAGCTCTATGAATGGAAATTCTAGGTTGTCTAGGCCTTCAATCGTATCCATTCCATTTTGTCTATTTCTGCTGCCTTCCAGAACTAAGATTAGATATTCCTATGCTCATCTCCCAAAGCCCCTACTGGCCAACCTTGAGATTCACCAGTTTATCTTCCATTATTTATGTTGCCTTCAGATATCCTGGATCACACCTTGATCACTCCCAATATCCTTTCCTCTTCCCACAAATGTAGGAGATACAAGACCCAATCTTTTATTCCTCCCTTCATTCTTGGAGCTCTGCCAAGTATTCAAAACAACCATCTGACTGGCTAGAGTATCACAGATGCAGACTTTTTTTAACTGGATGACCTAATTGAGTGTAACAAATGATTCTTTATTTGATGTGATTTTCAGTGCTTGTGAGTTTATTTACACAAGATTACGATGTCTAAAATGTATTAAAACTTCTCATTTTATACTAGGAATAACTGTGATAGATTGACAGATTTTAAGAAGTAATAAGCTGAGCAGCTTTTTTTTTAAACCGAAGTATCTTTTTAAAACCTCTGCTTGAGGTGCCAATTTTAGGAACATTTTCAAAGACATTTCAATAGCTGGTTCTATACATAATGGTTACTGGGAGAGTGTGTTGGAAGGATGAATGGTGATCATGGGTGAGAGTATAACATCTGGCAGTCACTACAATTGGACAAATGGCATGTTAAGCAGGTGGACATCTGGCCTGTGAGCTTCACTGTCCACCCACCTCCATTGCCACTTCACTCTGACTCCTGAGACAGTACGAGAAATTCCACTGCACCCTTGCTCCCTAGGAATATAGAGAAACCCTAGCTGCCTTCTTTAATGGAGATAGGTTTGCGGGGTCAGGAACTTTGCTGACTCAGGTTTTCCACATCCTTCAGAAAAATTTAGCTTTTTTGTTCCGTCATCCCAAAGATATAGAATATTTTCTGTTTTTATTCCACATTTCCAGCATTTGTAGGAATTTCCTGTCAGGTATTTTTGAACCATCTATTGTGTACACATGAGAATAGTTGATTGATGATCCAACAGGAGAACTCGTAAAGCAATATGAACGAGCTATTACCTTAGGGACTGGAGACAGCATATAGTATTCTGAAGATATAAGATGATTTGCTAAAAATTAACTTTCACAAATGTTAACCCCACAGGGAAAGTTTGATTTTATGGATTATATAGTATTTTTGAATGTCTTTTTAAATATACCTACCTGCCTGTGGCTGAGACCAGGCAAGTCTTCACTTCCGGTAATAGATGAGATTAACGACTGAATTCTTTGGTATATTTTCTTCTTTCTTTCTTTCTAGATGCCATTGGTAGCAACATGGATTCCAAAGAAGACAGCTTAAGTTCCCCGACTCCAGTACTAAGAATAAGCCAGCTGGATGCTTTTGAGCTAGACAGAGCCTTAGAACAACTTGTGTGGTCCCAGTTTGCCCAGTGTTTTCAATGTTTCAAACCTGGCTTGTTAACATATTTTGAACCAGAATTGAAAGCCTTTCTGCAGTTTTTGTTGTGGAGATTTACAGTCTATTCCCAAAGTGCAACCGTTGGCCAGATACTTCTGAACATCAGATATAAAAATGACTTCTCTCAGGGAT
Source organism: Ginglymostoma cirratum (assembly GCA_024137785.1). Classification (NCBI taxonomy): domain Eukaryota; kingdom Metazoa; phylum Chordata; class Chondrichthyes; order Orectolobiformes; family Ginglymostomatidae; genus Ginglymostoma; species Ginglymostoma cirratum. The sequence goes on along the minus strand of JAHRHZ010000077.1, from coordinate 4,155,313 downwards.
CAAAGTACCAACCGATGAGTAAGCATCAGAAATTATGGTATGCAATTTGCACCATTGGGGGGAAATGGTTGCAAGAAAGAGCTCACGATTTATTCTGTAACCGCCCTCCAGAGTCAACTATGCATAGAATAAAATATTTCGTAACTTTTATAGGTGGATTTTTGAAGGTGGCTGCACTACTGAACTTTCTCATCTTTCTTCAGAAGGGTAGATTTGCCACATTTCCAGAACGGCTGTTGGGAATCCGTGCAGTTTTCAACAGAGCTCAGGGTTTTCGTCAAGTTGGTTTTGAATACATGAATCGAGAACTATTATGGCATGGCTTTGCTGAATTCCTAATATTTCTTCTGCCAATGATCAATACGAGAAAAATGAAAGCTGTTGTCTCCTCCTGGTTCCTTCCAGTTGGCCATTGTAGTGATAATGATGGCACGTTGGCTATCCACTGTAAAGAATGTGCACTTTGTGGCGATTGGCCAACAATGCCTCACACAATTGGTTGTAAGCATGTTTTTTGTTATTACTGCATTAAAAGTAATTACCTATCTGATGCTTACTTCACTTGCCCAAAATGTGATAGTGAAGTCCAAAGTCTAGTACCATTGATGCCGGAAATACATAAGTGAACATGATACAGATACGATGTGCCTCAACTCCACTTCAAGATTTGAAAGTAAAATGTAGCCTGACATGTCAAACCAACACTTCAAGAATCAATGAATTGTTGAACATACTACCTTTTCGGATAAGACATTAATGTGAGGTCTCGATTACCCCACTCAGTTGGATGTGAAAAATTACATGGTACTATACTTAGAGTAGGTGGTGAGTACAATCAGTTATTTGGCCAAAGTTCTTTCCTCAACGAATACAACATAAAAATGGACAAAGTTACTTATTTAATTTGCTATTTGTGGAATCTTTGAGACATCCAAAGGACACCAAAAAGCTATTTTCTAAGTAACATAGTCAAGTTGACCACTTTTGCATTTTTGGCTGCAGAAATGAAATTTTTGACTTCATAATTAACTGAAGAAATTATTACATTTGTTTTGCTATTTCTCGGTAAGGACCAAATTGCATTGTTGATGTTCACTTGCACGTGATTACAATATGTATGTGTTTAGAAATCCAACTTGCTGTATGTGCAAGTGAGTGAATAAAATTTTGTACATCTCATTGCCTAAAAAATATTATGTCAATACTTAGTAATGAACAAAGTGTAGATTTACTTCAATTAATTACATATCCCTATTCCAAAATTTTAATTGCATCCATAATAAATAGAAATGCTTGAAAAATGGCCTCAGTATGCTCTATTTGCTTGCCACATCCAATTTATTTATTATGAAATTCACTGTTCATTATCCTATTCGTTCTAGCCTTAAACTTTTGAGTTTGGAAAAATAACTTTATGTAATGCAGTGATGGTAGAAAAGCAGTGAAACCAGTTCCGGGAGCTTTTGCTGCTACTAATCAATCTGTTTCAAATGGAACGGTATGAACCACAAAACTCTGAACTTCCACAAAATTTTAGAGCACAGTACACTGCTCAGACAGCGTCTGAAAGAGTTAACATGTTTTCTATATCCATGAAAGATAATTTTCTTTTCTAAATATTTATCCACTTGCCTTTCAAATCCGTTATGGATTCTGCATTTATCATGATTTCTAGTAAGGCTCCTGACAGCCCTCTTCATTTTAAAAACAACTGCTAGCCTTATTTTTGGTGATTTTAGTCTCCTTGCCAAATGTTTCATTTATTGTAACAAAAGCTCAACTCTATGTGTATATCTCCTGTACTTTCTCCAAGACTAAGTTGTTTGTAATTTAAGGCAGTCATTACTAAACATTATTAGAGCCATAATAGTACCAGCCACTTCTGTTGGTTTTATATTCTATGCACCTTTTTACAAAACCTAAGATCTCACTTACAGCTTTTTAATGCTGATAACTATATTATCAACTGTATCCCACTTCTAAAGATTTAATTGAACTCTTGTGTCTGTGTGCACTTAAAGTACATTTGCAGTGGTAAAGATTTATTGCTTTATTCTTTATCACAAAATAAAAACCACCTACATTAAATTTTAAGCTCATCTGCTAATTTTTGTCCTCAAATCACTTCCACTTAAAACAATGGTCACTCTACTTGTAATGTTGATGTCATTTCCTGTACCTAAATTCAAATCACCTATTAATTAGCAAAATGTTTTCAACAAAAGCTTGATGCAAAATTATCAAAGTTGATCCAGACTTACACCTACATCTGTGGAGTCAAAATTACTTCGTAATAGTACAATTTCAACTTAGTCCAATGAGACACAATCAATTGCACTCACACTGGCTAATATTGTTGAGGTGCAAGTGTTGCACAGAAGACTGCTACTTTTATCAATTATTACCAGTTTTAAACTATGTGGCGAAGACTTTTGGAAGCTCTGGTATATCCAGTGGCAACTCTGTCTTTATGCCTTAATGAAATGATGGTTCAGACAAACACCACTATACATTTTGTGTGTTAAATTTATTATTCAATGACAGAACATGTGAACAATCTGTATAAACCCCTGCTGGAGAAAGTAGATACTTTGACCATTTCCTCTTATCACCAATAATATGAACCACTCCTTTCATATATTGTCACCTAAAAATACTATTGTGACTGTGCCTATGCTTGGATTTTTTTTTTCATGAGGTGTTTACTTAAAAGTTCATTATACAAGAGCATATACAGCAGCTTTTCCTTCCAGTCACTGGCAGTAAGTAATTCATCAGTTTTCCTGAGGAAACCAATTTCATTGCAAATATGCAGTAATTTCCAATCTTACTCAATTGAGTTGGGGGAGGGGCACATTAACAAACAGTCCCAATATGAGGAATGTGAAAAAAGCAGAACGCTGTGCTCAGTCTTTTAGTGTAAAATAATACCATCTGCTGTCTCATGAGTTTTGCAAAATAATCAAAAGGTAATCAGCCTGTCATTTCCTTATTCCTTCACTCATCAATTTAACTTTCTGTGCTGATCCTGCTACGTGTAGATGATGTCCAGCAGATAAGCCTCAATGTGTCTAGCTCTCTAATATTTCATTATTTTAATCCATTCATTATGCATCACTTTTTCTTTTTTACTGTGAAAATTAGTTTTTTTTTAAATTGATTGAGGTAGAGGGGTAATATATGTTAGGTTAATAGTCCTAAATCATCCATACCGCCAAAGAGAAATGGCAGTATATAGTTTATCAGAGCACTATTAAGCTATTGTGGCATTTTTCATTGGTACTTGAGATGTGGAACATATATGCAATATTTTCACCTGTACTGAGCCTTCTCATTGAGTTTTCAGCTGACAGTTTTCTCTCGAGAGCTTAGTTTATCGAGGTAATGGGTGTGAGAATACAGAGCACTGACAGGTTGCAATGCTGAGTTGAGACTATTGTGATTTGTGCTTTGAATTTGAGGATATTTACATTTTTGAGAGACTTGGCCACCACTGTTGCTGTTTACATGCCAGTGTTTTCACTGGCAAACGTGCACAGCCAGAGGTCTGAGCTCCCTATCCTGGCTCTTTTAATCTAATATGGTCCATTCTTCACTACGCTGTTATGTTTCGCCACTGTCTGGCTCTTGCTGTTTCCTGTGTATTCTGTATCCCTTCATTTTATCTTTGGCCAGAACCTTTTAGGTTCTGCAACTACTGTCCTTTCATCCAGCAACCCTGTCACTTTATGATTAGTCTTCATTGTGAAAGGGTGGAGAGATACATCAGTACATAATTGCCTTTGGTCTAAAGTATATGAGCATGTGTCCTTCACATCAAGCTTTTAAACAAAAAGCTGGAATTGGATTGGAAGAGTGTCATTGGATATTCTGGTGCTTTCAACAAGCATAGGTGGCTGTATCTTGGATGCAGGCAATTTGTGGGGCAGTAGGAAGAGGTATCTGATTAACTAACAAATTACTACTGTCACAGCATGGAGACAAATAGCCAATTTTTTTTTTATATAATTAGATAATGATCCTCAAAATTGATCCCAGTGACTTCTAACTAGACTTTTTGAACAGCCCGTACCTGACTTTGAGTAATCAATACCAGAAACCAGGTTTATAGCTTAAACAGAAGATTAAACAATTTGTTAATAGTACATTGCGAAATCCAATGTGAAGTTAAACAAAAGGGTAACTAAATTAATGTCTATGATTTAGACACAACCTTTAATTCTAGCTCTCAACTCTCTCTCAAACAGACTTTTTTTTTAAATTGTAACTTGCCAGTTCACCTAAGCAATATCTAAGATCTGTAACCAGCACATGGGATTGTATCTTGCTTGGTTCTTGCTGACATGCAAATAGCTTTCGGTAGGCTTTGAGGAATAGGTCTGGGAACTATAGGCCAGTGAGCCTGATGTCAGTGGTAGGCAAGTTTATTGGAGAGGATACTGAGGGAAGGGACTGACCAACATTTGGATAGTCAAGGTCTGATTAGGGATAGTTAGCATGGATTTGTGTTTGGGAAGTCATGTCTGACAAATCTTTGAGTTTTTCAAAGAGGTAACTAAGAGGATGAATGAGGGTAGGGCAGTGGATGTTGTCCATATGGACTTTAGTAAGGCCTTTGACAAAGCCCCGCACAGCAAGCTAGTCATGAAAGTTAGGTCACATGGAATCCAGGGAAAGCTAGCTAACTGGATTCAAAATTGGCTCAATGGTAGGAAGCAGAGGGTCATGGTTGAAGATTGTTTCTCAGACTGGAGGCCTGTGACTAGTGGTGTGCCACAGGGATCAGTGCTGGGACCTTTTGTTATTTGAGAGATAGAGATAACAAGCGTGGGGCTGGATGAACACAGCAGGTCAAGCAGCATCATAGGAGCAGGAAAACTTGACGTTTCGGGCCTAGACCCTTCATCAAAAAATTTTGTTATTTGTTATTTACATAAATGATCTGGATGTGAATGTACAAGGCATGATTAGTAAGTTTGCAGATGATGCAAAATTAGGAGGTATTATCAAAAATTACAGAGGGATTTTGATCTGATGGGGAAGTGGGATCAGATTGGCAAATACAATTCAATACAGATAAGTGTGTGGTGTTGCACTTTGGAAAGTCAAACCAAGGTAGGACTTATACAGAATATGGTAAGGTCCCGAGGAGTGTTGTGGAACAGGGGGGCCCTAGGAGTACAAGTACATAGTTCATTGAAAGCAGCATCACAGGTGGACTGGGTAGTGAAGAAGGAGCATGGTCGAGGCATTGAGTATAGCAGTTGGGATGTTATGTTACAGTTGTATTAGTCGTTGGTGAGGTTGCACTTGGAGCATTGTATACAGTTTTGGTCACCCTGTTATAAGGAAGACACAATTAAACTGAAAAGTGTGCAATGAAGATTTAGGAAAATGTTGCTTGGACTAGTAGGCACTGATTTATAGGGAGAGGTTGTCCAGGATAGGACGTTATTCCTTGGAACATAGGAGAATAAGGAATGACCTTGATTGAGGTGTATCAAATCATGAGGGGGATAGATGGGATGAATGCATATAGTCTTTTTCCCCAGGGATGGGGAATTGAAAACTAGAGGTTTAAGGTGAGAAGTGATAGATTTAAGAAGGACCTGAGGGGGCAACTTTTTCATGCAGAAAGAAATGCGTATATGGAATGGGCTGCTGGGGAAAGTGGTTGAGGCAGGTACAATAGAAACATTTTTTAAAAATTTGCATAGGTGCATGGATGAGAAGGGTTTAGAGGGATGTAGACGAAATGCAAGCAATTGGAACTAGCTGAGTGGGCACCATGGTCAGCATTGACCAGTTTGGGCCAAAGGGCATGTTTCCATGTTGTATTACTCTATGACTCTATTCACTTAATGCTTACAACTAAGATTCTATTCTCTGAACTTTCACTAATGAGTGGATAACCAGGGAGCATTCAAATCTCCATCCTGTAGCATTGGCAGGTACAATTCTTCTGAACAAACCGAAGTTCAAACTTTGGTTTCTCATTTTGTTTCTTTTCCATTCTCTTTGTTCAACTGATAGGCACTAAAACTTCCTTTTGAGGTTCCTGTTAACTATCAAACACCAGATATTTGTTTTATCATAATAGCGGCACGGTGGCTCAGTGGTTAGCACTGCTGCCTCACTGTGCCGTGACCCAGGTTTGATTCTGCCCTCTGGTGACTGTCTGTGTGGAGTTTGCACGTTCTCCCCGGGTCTGCGTGGGTTTCCTCCGGGTACTCCAGTTTCCTCCCACAGTCCAAAGATGTGCAGGCTAGGTGGATTAGCCATGCTAAATTGCTGTGGTGGTCAGGAATGTGTAGTTTAGGGGGATGGGTCTGGGTGGGATGCTGTGTAGGTTAGTGTGGACTTGTTGGGCCAAAGGGCCTGTTTCCACATTGGGATGCCATGATTCTGATTCGCTCTCACGCCCTGGCTCTCTCTCTCTCTCTCTCTCTCTCGCGCTCTCTCTCTCTCTCGCTTTCGCTCTCGCTCTCGCTCTCGCTCTCGCTCTCTCTGGGGTCAGTCTTGTGATGATACTATGCTGTAGGAGGTGTATTTTGGTCCCTTTTTTTGTAAATGAGAAAAGGTTGAGAGAGGTATGGAGCAATATGCTCCAAATCCGATAAAGTTAGCAGCTTGTGAGGCCTTGGGGTTTCTTTTTTAAAGTTGGAACAATAGAAGCAGCCTGAATGGGTGAGGTCAAGTTCCCACAAAACCTTTTTATTTTTTTGTTTTGCTTCAGCCTTCAGTAGCAGATGTCGGGGTCTTGAAGCTAAATGCGGAAGCTCTTATTCCTCTCTCTCTCTCCCTGCTGCTAGAATTGCACTGCAAACAATCTATTTTATTGAATTTGCCTTTGACAAGGGATGTTACTATATTGCAACAGTTAATTAGTAATAGTCTATATATTATTTTGGTAAGCATTTCAATAGAGTTACAGTTATGTCATTTTTTAAAAATTTGTTCGGTATTCTAATTATACTATATGAATAAAGTGTGTTTTGTTTCAAGCCTGATAGTTTGACCAATCAAATTGCATCCAGAACACAACATCTTACACTTATCTCTAAAATAAGAAAAAGTTAAGGGCTAGGCTATCTTCTAATATATTTTGAAGGGGTTTGGTCTGGACCATAACAGTCTGTAAAGAACTTCTCAGCCTGGCCTCAAATAACAGTTTGTTCTCATTTTCTGGGGAAAAGAAACCAGTTGCCTCTCGCAGTTTAAAGGTCACCTTCAGCTGTCAGCTCTCAGCTCCAAACCAAAATTATTTTTTTTTAAAAAATGGAAAATCAAAGTTTCAAATACTAATAATTGTAGTAATCTGGAAATATTTTTCATTATTATTTCAATGTTTATTTTATGGCATATAATGGGGTGCTACAGTGTGCTAAGGCAGAACAGCTTTGGGACAGGGAGAAATACTTTGTACAGTATGATGGTGACTAATGAAAGTAGAAAATTGTTATTAAATCTATTTTGCATTAATGAGAATAAATAAACATAATTCACCTAAAAATTGTATTCACAATATGCTGCATAATGTTCTCTACAAAATAACTGTAAATACATTATTTTCAAAAAAACTTATGCTTCAATATTGGGAATAGCCTGAGTTATTTCCATTCCTTCAATTTTATTTTTAATGAGGATGAATTATATCTGATTTTTAACTATTAAATATTCTAAATTACCATTCATTGGCTCACAATAGAAGTGTCTCTTTTGAAAATACAAGGCTATTAAATAAATTCTGATATAAACCAATTAAGAGTCATCGTTCATTTCAAAAAAAAAACATAAATTGTATGGTTATGAGTGGCCTATCCAAAAACAGGCTCATTGTGTTTGGATGTTTCATTTTGGAGCTGATTTCTTGGCAGTGCTTGTCAGGGATGACCTCACGGACAGGGAATGGAGGCAGATTCCCAAATCAGAAAGGGAATGGAATCTCTACTGTTAGCGAGTGTGGTTCAGCGTAGCACCAACTCACCAGTTAGTCTCTGCACAATTAAGTAACCAATAGTGTGGATGAGAGTGAAATTAATTGTGTGATTCACTGGGGTTATGATAGCGCTTTATATAAAAACAAGTTAAAGATATCATGCATAATACTGTCACAGCATGTTAAGGTAAGTTAAAATGTCTGAGAATAGGAAGCACAGGGTCTACAGGATGCCCAGTATTCTGTCTGGTAAATGAATAGGTTCCTGCTGTAACTGACCTCACATTTGTTTCTTTTGAAAGTGTGGACTGAAGTGGAAGTTGGACTGCCATAGCTAAAATACCAGGAAAGTCCTTTACGTTGAGGGTGTTCTGCCTGACAACAGCCCTGTCATTAAGTGCAAAGTGTTAAAAAGCTGTAAGTTCCAGCGGTTGCAGAGAGAAAACATTCAGAGCCTGCCACGTGAAAGTACCAAACTCTACACTTTTTTTCACTCTTTCATCACGTGAGGAAATGATAGAAAAGACTAGTAAACTTAAAAGAAATATTTACAATGCAAGACTAGACCTAGATCCATCTGATCAACCAGTGTATCAGAGTGACTGCCACTCTACAGACAACAGTGTGTCTTCGTTGCTAAAATTCATAAGACAGACAATAAAATCCACCATTTGAAATCTAAACTTTAAGCTTTAGAATTCTATCACATCTATGTTTTTTTCCCACCCGTAGTAATTGTGTTAAACAGAGTTTTTTTCCTTGTCTTAGTCAAGTTCGTCTATTTTGGGTGTGTGCCTTCCCAGGAATCGGTCTGGTAATCTTTGTTGCGTTCCCTCCATAGCCAGAACATCTCTCCCCAGAGAAGGAAACCAAAACTGCATTTAAAAGTCCAGGTATGGTCTCTCAAAAGCCCAACACAATTGCAATAAGACATCCCTGCTGCTGCATTAATTGTCCTGCCATACAGGCCAAGTACTATTTGCTTTCACACTTGAGGCATCTGTATGCTTACTTTCAAGAGCTAGCGTATAAGGACACCCAGGTCCCATTGCCCCTCTCCCTTTCTCCTTAATTGGTAAAGAACTAAAGAACAGATCCCACGTTTCTCATATTAAAATAAGATTGCATTGGAAACAGCTAAAACCATCTTGCAGTTGGAGCAGATATTGATGGATTTACAGGAACTCAACCATAATCCACTAATGTTTGTAAAGAAATTTAAGACTTCGGATGGCTGAACCAATAAACTGCATTTCATGTAAAAATTGTTCACATTGCTGGAAAAGAATGTAATAGCAGGTACGTTCTCAAAAATGTGATTGTGTTGAAATGGTCAATAATTTGGGAAGTAAATGATAAGAAATTATATTCCTTATGCAGGATATATGAGTGGTGGTGAATGAATGAAATTTTGTGTTGTAGTATGTTTACCTAGTAATGAATGCATTCAAAAATGGTGTTTCATTATATTTAAGGGTGGAGGGATGTCTGAGACCAATTTTTTTTTTTTTATTTTGCAGTGGGGTACTAAAATGGAAGTTGGACTGCGAGAACTGAAATACCCCCGGAGAGTTTTGCACTTAGAAGTCAAATGTTGCACATTTCTTGAGCTGTGTGACATGTTCCTTTTTAAAGCCGTGACAGGGATAACCTGAGATTGAGCTGCTCTGACAGTCTCATGAGTTGAGAAATTCTGCTTGACAACAACCTGTGGTTGAGCTGCAGTGTATTAAAAAGTTGTAAGTGCCAGGGACAACAGAGAGGAAACTTCCAAAGCTTGCAAGCAGAAAGCACCCATCTCATCCTCTTTCTCTCCACATATTGGAAAAGGCAAAAATTAAGCAAGCCTAAAAGGAAGAATTCTAAAACAAGACCAACCTAGGTCCACCTGATCAACCATCAACCATTAGACTGACCATCATCATACAGAGAACAGTGTGTCTTCAGTGCTAAAAATCACAAGACTATCAGACAAGTTAATCAACCATTGAAGTCTGGACTTTTGATCTTCAGTACTTTGTTCACCCTATAATAGTTTTCTGCCCATAGAATAGGTCTTAAACTGCTTGGTTTTTCTTTGTCTTAATCACGTACGTGCACATATTTAGGGGTCTTCGAGGGTTATAATTTAAGATGCATAGTGGAAGATTAGAAATCATTTGTTTTCTCTGCCTTTTGTTACTTAAGTGTGTTACGATAAAAAAAGTATTTCCATATTACTGACAAAATCTGATGTGAATTGCTTTAATCAACCAAATTGGTCACCTTGATGGTCTCATTAGAATTTTATACATTTAAATCTTTTGTGAAAGTTTGTGGAATTGGTGGGCATAATCTTTTGGCACGCTCTTCCTAGTCACATTATGACGCTCAAGTTCTGGGTTCTTTGAACTGTCAGATGGTGTCAGTAGCTTTATTTTTTAAAAATGTGTAATGTCTCTAGACTAGTAATACAAAGATCTCCGTTAATGCAGTGGGAAAATGGGTAAAAATCCCACTATGGTAGCTCATGCAAGTAAAATGAAATTAAATAAATCTGGAAATAAAATCTAGTCTAATAGTGACCATGTAATCATTATCAAATGTCCTTTGGCAAAAGAAATCAGCCATTCTTACCTAGGGTGGTCAGGAGTCCATGCAGACTAATGTGGTGATATTTGAATAATATAGCAAGGCATTTGTTTCAACAAACTATCATAGAATGAAAGAAAAAGAATGTAACTGGCATCAATCTTATGGCTGGCAATGAGAATAGAAAACCCAGCCCGGTCAAGCTTGCAACACCCACCTAACTAATATCTGGGGGTTTATGCCAGAAGTGGGAGAACTGTCCAACAAATTATTCAAGAAATAGCCTGGCATAATCATACTTGATACTGGCGTAATCAAGACTTACAGACATTGCCTTAGACACCACCATCACCGGGCATGTCTTGTCCCAGTTGTAGCAGGGTGGCATATTGTCAGAAGAGAGGTAATCCACCTCATCTATACATCCCTAAACAATTTAACACTGCCAATCCACCTAACCTGAGGACTGTGAGAGGAAATCCACACAAACAGTCACCAGAGACTGGAATTGAACCCAAGTCCCTGGTGCTGTGAGGCAGCAGTGCTAGCCACTGAGCCACCATGCCACCCAACATTTCAAGGATATGTCTGTCGATAACAGTAAATTGGGAGTGACAATTGCACAGTCCTCTTGGAGATGAAGTGCCATCTTCATATTGAAGATACCCTTCATTGTGTGGTATGACTATTACTCAAGATGAGGTAGATTGTAAACAAATCTGACAACTCCAAACTGGACACCCATGAAGTGCTATGGGTCGTGAGCAGCAACAGATTTACATTCAACCACAACCTGTAACTCAGTGCCTGGCATATCCCCTACTTTATTATAACCATCAAGCCTGGGTAACAAATTATCTTTTCAAAATGCTTGTTTAATCTCAAAATCAAAGCTAAATGTTCCTCAGTGGAAAAAAAAGTCCCAGCCTATCCAGCCACTCCTTATAACTCAAGCCTGCTAATCCCAACAACATCCTAGTAATTTTTTTCTGAACCCTCTCCAATTTAATAATATCTTTTCTATAGCAGGACAACCAGAACTGCACACAGTACTGCAAAAGAGACCTCACCAACATCTTGTACAACCTCAACATGACATTCCAACTCCTATACTCAATGGACTGAACCATCAAGGCACGCATGCAAAACACCTTCTTTACTACCTGTCTACCTGTGATGCAAATTTCAAAGAGCTATATACTCGAACCTCTTGGTGTCTCTGTTTGACAAAACTACCTAGGGCCCTACAGTAATTGTACAAGTCCTACTCTTGTTCGCTTTACCAAGATGCAACACCTCACATTTATCCAAATTAAACTCCATCTGCTACTCCTCAGCCTATTGGCCTAATTGATCAAGACCCGTTTGTAATCTTAGATAACTTTCTTCACTGTTGACTATACCACCAATTTTAGTATAATCTGCAAAATTACTAACCATTCCCCCTAAATTCTCATCCAAATTGTTTAAAATATCTCAGTCCCAAGATAATTCCATGGATTGTCCTCATTATAGTATCCTAAGCATAACCATCTTCAGCTACTTCAACAATGACCTTTCTTCATAAGATCAGAAGTAGGGATGTCTAAGGGTAATTGCATGGTGATCAGCAGTATTGTGACACTGTTCATGTAAGTAACAGTTAACATTCACACCACATAAATGCTAGGCAATGACCATCGGCAAAAGAGAGAATCTAACCAGAGAGAATTAATATCTTTAATATTCAATATAGTCATAACGGAATCCCTGATATCAACATCAACATTATTGATCAGAAGTTGAACTGGACTAGCCATGTGGCTACAAGAACTTGTTAGATGCTAGGAACTCTGCTGTGACTAACATGCCCCGATCTCTCCAAATTCTGCCCAACACCCAAAAAGCACAAGTTCCAAAGAAGAGACACATTGGACTTGAAACAATAATTCTCTTGGAGATATTCAGTAGGTGGGGCAGCATCTGGGTGAGAGAAATATTTTCTTTTTATTACAAGGCACAAATCAGGAGGGTGGTGAAATACTTTCTCATGCTTGTTGGATGCAGATTCAAAAACACTCAAGAAGCTCAACATAATCAAGGATAAAGCAGTCTATTTGACTGGTGCCCCATCCACCAACTTCAACATTCTCTTTCTCACCACTGACATACGATGTGTATAAGCTATAACATGCATCGCAGCAACTCGCTTAGACTCTAACAGTATCTTCCAAACCTGTGACCAGTACCATCTCGATATTTAGCCAACATTTGCATGACAACACAAGCACCCACACATTCTAACTTGGAACTATATCCATGATCTTTTTGCTGGTCATAATGTTGTTTCTCAAACTTCTTTCTCCAGATTCTAATCGTTTACAGGAGGCACAGGGTGACTGGTTCACACGTATAAAAGGTCTCCATTTACAACAACAGGTGAAGTGAAATAAACTGGCTGTCTTCCGCCTTGAAATTTATGTTTTAAAACTAGAGCAGAAACACAGCTCCTTCCCTTCCAGGGGCCTGGTTGCTTCTGCCAAATATTTGCACCCCTAAGCTGTCCAAGTACCTTGGATCTAATCATGTAGTTGTTGACAGCCAGGAGGCCTTCATCATCATTACCTGGTCACTTGTCTACAGACCAATCAGCTACTTGTTGCTAGATGAAGCACCATATGTACACAATCCCTGGCTCCTGCTCATCTTTACCCAAACTTCCACTATTGCTTGAACATGCAACTGTGTAAACAGCACTTACAATGAGTGTCAAGTTATTTGCTTTTGAGAAATGCAGCAATCCTTCAATAATCCTTGGCTTTTACACCAGCCCCTTTCCAATTTCAGTCCACAATCAAAAATATAGGAAACTAAAAAGTCAACTTAACAATTTTATATATAGACAGCTTATCCTTCACTTACTCATCAATGCTAAACCCTTCTAGCGACTGAGTTTCCTCCACCATCACCATGACCTGAGCAAAATTTTACTGATAAAGACAAGTACAAAGAATTAATTTAACACTTCAGTCATGCCTCTTCCATCCATGAATCTGAGGCTAAAGAATAAGGCAGCTGCCCTTACACTACCACAACCAGGTTAAAATCCCCATTAAACTATTGCACAATGTTTACACCCCTCTATAATTGTATCAGAGATAAAAGGTACTGCAGATGCTGGAGAATCCGAGATAACAAGCATGGGGCTGGATGAACACAGCAGGTCAAGCAGCATCATAGGAGCAGGAAAACTTGACGTTTCGGGCCTAAACAGCATCTACAAGGCACAAGTCAGGAAGAGTGTGATGAAGTACTTTCGTCCCGTCTGGATAAGTACAACTCCAATACTCCAATACCCCTTCAGAGGAGGTAACAGAATTTTGTAGAGCTGCAGCATTACCTTACAGCTCTTAAGCTCAATTCTCCTGCCAATGAAAGGCTACACACCTTACGCCTTCTTTATAACCCTATCAAATTGGATAGCAACTTTGAGGGATGTATGGATGTGGACCCCAAGGTTCCTCTATTCCTCCACACTGCTGGGAATCCTGCCATTAACCCTGTATGCTGCATTCAAATTCGACCTTCCAAAATGAATCACCACACTTTTCTGGGTTGAATTCCATCTGCCACTTCTTTGCTCAGCTCTGCATCCTGTCAATGTCCCATTACAACCTACAGCAGCCCTCCACACTGTCCACAACTCCACCAACCTTCGTGTCATCAGCAAACTTACTAAACCACCCTTCCACTTCCTCATCCAAGTCATTTATAAAGATCACAAAGAGCAGACGTCCCAGAAAAGATCCCTGTGGAACACCACTGGTAACAGAGCTCCAGGCTGAATATTTTCCATCTACTACCACCCTCTGTCTTCTATTGGACAGCCAGTTTTGTATCCAGACAGCCAAATTTCCCTGAAACCCATGCCTCCATACTCTCTGAATGAGTCTACCATGTGGAACCTTATCAAATGCCTTGCTAAAATCCATATACACCACATCCACTGCTCTACTTTCATTGATGTGTTTTGTCACATCCTCAAAGAATTCAATAAGGCTTGTGAGGCATAACCTGTCCCTTAGAAAACCATGCTGACAATTTCTAATCAAGCTGTGCTTTTCCAAATAATCATAAATACTACCTCTCAGAATCCTCTCCAATAATTTACCACAGAAGTAAGACTGACTGGTCTGTAATTCCCAAAATTATCCTTATCCCTTTCCTGAACAAGGGAATGACATTTGCCACCCTCCAATCTTCTGGTACTACTCCAGTGGACAGTGAGGACACAAAGATCATTGCCAAAGGAGGCAGCAATCTCTTCCCTTGCTTCCCGTAGTAACCTTGGGTATATCCCATCTGGCCCAAGGGACTTATCTATCCTCATGTTTTTGAAAATTTCTAGCACATCCTCCTTCCTAACATCAACCTGTTCAAGCATATCTGCCTGTTTCACGCTGTCCTCACAAATGTCAAGGTCCCTCTCACTGGTGAATACTGAAGCAAAGTATTCATTAAGGACCTGCCAGCAAATTTGGGGTCAATACTGAACATTTGTAGATGGCATAACAAGCATTGCCTTGTAAATGAAACCATAAATCATAGAAGCAAAAGTAGGACTTCTAGCCCATCGAGGCTGCTTTGTGTGAGAGCATGGCTGATCTGAAAATCCTCAACTATACCTTACTGCCTTATCCCTAAAATACTTCCGCCCTTCTATAGGAACTTAAACTTTACAGGATGTAGAAAAGGTTTACAAGGATGCTGCTTGGGCTGGAGGGTTTGAGTTATAGGGAGAGGCTGAATAGGCCAGGTCTTTTTTCCCCTGGAGTGTCAGACGCTGAGGGGTGACCTTATAGAAGTTTAGAAAATCATGGGGGGCATGTGTAGGTTGAATAGCCAAGGTCCTGGATCGGGGGTGTCCAAAACTACAGGGTATAGGTTTAAGGAGAGAGGAAAAATATTTAAAAAGGACCTGAGGGGTAACCTTTTCATACAGAGGGTGGTGCATATATGAAACAAGCTGCCAGAAAAAGTGGTAGAGGAAGATGCAATTACAACATTTAAAAGGCAGTTGGATGGGTATATGAGTAGGTGGGATTTAGACGGATATTGGCCAAATTCTGGCAAATAGGGCTAGGTTAGATTGGGACGTATGGAAGGTATGGATGATTTGGACCAAAGGGTCTGTCCCTGTACTGTATGAATCTATGACTCTATGACTCTACCAAGTCTATCTCAGCCTTCAAAAATATCCAAAGTCGCTGCCTCTACCACACACTATAGTAAAGATTTCCACAGATTCACTACACTCAGAAGAAATTCTTCACATCTCTGTCTTAAACAAGTGACCCCTTACTCTGAAATTATGTCTTCTGATTTTAGAATCACCCATAAGAAGAAACAACCTCTCTGCAATCACCCTGTCAAGCCCGTAAGAATCTTAGTTGTTTCGATAACATTTCCCTTTATTCTTCTAAATTCCAACAATCCAATCCAATGTACACACCTTCTCAAAAAATTTCTCCTTATCCAGGATCAACTTAGGTGAACCTTCCCTAAACAGCCCCCAAACCCAGTAAATCTTTACTTATATAAGTAGTCTAAAACTGTTCACAGTTTCCAAGTGTGGCCAAACTAATTCATATAGTGAAGAAGGCATTTGGTATGCTTGCCTTTATTGGTAAGTGCATTGAGTAAAGAAGTTGGGAGGTCATGTTGCGGCTGTACATGACATTGGTTAGGACACTTTTGGAAAACTGCATACAATTCTGGTCTCACTGCTATAGGAAGGATGTTGTGAAACCAGAAAGAGTTCAGAAAAGATTCACAAGGATGTTGCCAGGATTGGAGGGGTTGAGCTATAGAGAAGGGCTGAATAGGCTGCATCTATTTTCTCTGGGGCGTCAGAGCCTGAATGGTGACCTTACAGAGGTTTATAGAATCATAAGGGGCATGGATAGAGAAAATAGCCAAGATCTTTTTCCCCAGGATAGGGGAGTCTAAAACTATAGGGCATAGGTTTAAGGTGAGGAGGAAAGATATAAAAGGGACCTAAGGGGAAACTTTTTCAGGCAGAAGGTGGTGCGTGTATGGAATGGGCTGCCAGAGAAAGTGGTGGGGGCTGGTATAATTACAATATTTAGAAGGCATCCGGATGGGTATATGAATAGGAAGGATTTAGAGGGATATGGATGAGATGCTGGCAATTGGGACTATATTAATTTAGGATTATCTGGTCAGCGTGGATGGGTTGAACTGAAGTGTCTATTTCCATGCTGTTCCATTCTATGGCTCTATGACTGTAATGTCTTATGTAGTTTTAGGCACACCTCCCTGTTTTTATACTCCATTTCCTTTGAAATAAAGGCCAATCCATTTATCTCTCCTTGTACCCATTGAACTAGAATGCCAAATTTTTGTGAATCCTGCTCAAGGTGTCCCACATCCCTCTGTGCTGCAGCTTTATGCAGGCTTTCTCCATTTAAATAATATTCAGCTCTTCTAATCTTCAGAACTTCATATTTTCCCATAATATATTCCATCTGCCAATCTTTTGCACATTCACTTTACCTGTCTATATCTCTCTGTAGACTCTATCATGCCCACCACTTGCCTTCTAACCTACTTTTACATCTTCCACAAACTTGATGATAGTATGTTCACTTCCATCATGCACATTAATGTATTTATGTATTGTAAATAACTGTGGCACCAGCACTGATCCCTGTGGCACTCCACTAGCTACAGGTTGCCATTCTAAATATGCCCCCTTTATCTCAATCCTGTTTTTTATTAGTTATACAATCCTCTATCCATACTAATATACTACCCGTACACCATGGGATGTTATTTTATTAGGCAGTCTTTTGTGCGATACTTTATCAAACACCTTTTGGAAATCCAAAGCAGTATATCTACCTGTTCCCCTTTACTGATCCTGTTTGATACCTTCTCAAAGAAATTTAATAAATTTGTAAGGCATAATTTTCATGAAGCCTTGCTGACTATATTTGATTACATTATAAAATGTGACATGCTCAACTATTATATTCTTTATAATAGATGTTAAACAAACTGGTCCAAAGCTCTTCTTTGTTTTTCTCTCCTTTTTAGAATCAGGGTGTGACAGTGGCAGTTTTCCAATCCTCTGGGATTTTGATAGAGACTATGAATTCTTAGTAGATTACTGCCAGTGTATCCTTTATCTCTGTAGCTATTTCTTTTATAAACCTAGGATGCTATTTCACCCCATTAGTTTCCCTAGTACTTTAATAGTTAATTACTGTGTTTACATTCTGCCCCGCTTTAGCCTTTTAATTATTTTCAATCTTTGGAATGCTAGGAACGTTCTCTGTCAAAGAAGACCGATGAAAAATATCTATTTAATTCCCTTGCCTTTTCATGGGTCCCCATTATTATTTTGACATACTCATTCGCAAAAGGGCCAATGTTCACTTTGGCCTCTCTGTCCCTTTTTATATACTTAAAGAAGCTCATAATTTCTGTTTTTATATTACTTGTTAGTTCACACTTCAAGTTGATTTTCTCCCACTAATATTTTTGGAGCTTTTGTTGTATTTTAGCCCTACCCCAGAACTTTAGTTTGCCTCTAACCTTTGCCACATGATATGTTGTTTTTCTTTCAATTTGATATTATGCTTCAATTTCTTGGGTTAAATAAGGTTGGTTTATGCTCAATGTAGAATCGTTCTTCCTCATTGGGATAGATATTTGCCATGAATCATGAACTATTTTCTTAAATGTTTACTATTTTTCTTCAACTGCATTTTCTGCTGAACTCCTTTCCCAGTCCACTTTAGCCAACTCTGCCCTCATTCCTTCATAATTACCCGTATTTAAGCTTAACACTTGCTTCTGACTGAAGTTTCTCACACTTAAACTGAATGATAAATTCTACCACATTATGGTGACCGTTCCCTAGGGGAGCTTTTACGCTGAGACTATTCAGGAAACCAACTTATTAAAAATTTCCAGATCCAAAATAGCCTCATCCCTGGTTGATTCCACAATGTCTTTTTCTAAGAAACTGCCCTGAATACATTTTATGAATTCTTTCTCATGGCTACTTTAGCCAATTTGATTTTCCCAATCTACATGGAGATGAAAGTAATCCATAATTAATGCACTGCTTTTTATACATGCCTTCATTTTTTTGGTTATTTTCTATCCTACAGAACAGATATTGTTGGGGGGTCTATAGACTAGTCCCACATGTGTCTTCTTCCCCTTGTTATTTCTTACTTCAACCATTTAGATTCTACCTAATTTGATCCAAGATCATTTTTTCCTACCGTACACATTCCATCTTGTATTAACAAAGCTACCCCACCCCCTTTCACTTCTGCATGTCCTTCCAAAAAGTCATGCACCTGTGAATATTTAGCTCCCAGATTTGATCTCCCTGTAACCATGTCTCCACAATGGCTGTAAGATCAGGCCCATCAATTTATATTTGTGTCGGTAATTTATCTATTTTGTTCCAAATATGAGCTCATTTAAGTAAAGATCCATTAATGTAGCCTTTTTACTATTTTTTTTCACTCTTTCACCCTACATGGTGCTGTTTTTAAACACTTATATACTCTGTCCCTTCCTATGGGCATCATTTTCTAAATAGCTGCCCTGCTGCCATATCCTTTTGTTTTCTAAGGCTATATTTCCCATCTCCTGAACTCCTGAACCTTCCTCCTGCCACTTAATTTAAATCTTTTCTATAGCCTGAATAGATCCCATATCTATCAGATGATTGTTATCAGTGTGCCTAGGTCCAAATTACAGTGAATCTCCCAGGGCTTATTTGTATCACCAGTGAAGAATTAAGAGCATCCATTCTCAGCAGAAACTCTGCTTAATTACATTTCAGTACATTCTCAATTAATCCACATTTTGTAAGATGAACATTACAGATCCCAAAGGTGAACTTCACAGCTTCCCTCTATTTTTTTGCAGCTCAGGCAATTACTTACAATAGTGCATTTCAAGGCAAATTTTTATAGCCTTCCCTCCTCAACTGCTGAGTTCACCATTTCCAGTTTGTCTCAAAAGGGATTCCAGTGTTGGCAATCATACCAACTTCTTTCTCCAAAGTATTAAATTTGTTTCCAAAAATTATAGCACCTGTTGGTTGTCTTGTGGGTCATTTGTGGCTGAATGGAAAGTGCCTGGTTGGCAAAATAGCTACTTTCAGCATTGAGTTGAATTGATCTAACATATCCGAAAGAAAACATAGTCTCAGTACTAAACACTTAAGGCTGTCATTTTACTGTCGTCTACAAAACTAGCTCAACTTTTAACAATTATAATGCAGAAACTAAAATCACAAATTCTCCATTCGCATATAAGGATTAAAAAGTTATTTTAGAGATAATAGTGTGGAGCTGGAGGAACGCAGCAGGCCAGGCAGCATCAGAGGAGCAGGAAAGTCCATAAATCGAACAGAACATTTGATTATATGCAACCAGAAACACAAGTTGCTGGAGAAACTCAGCAGGTTTGGTAGCATCTGTGGAAAGGGTGAGCAGAGTAATGTTTTTTGAGTGCAGTAACCCCTGAACTCGAAATGTGAACTCTACTTTGTCTCCACAAATGCTACCAGACCTGCTGAGTTTCTCCAGCAATTTCCATTAGATGAAAATATAGGAAATAGAAGAAAAGCAAACAATTTAACTTAGAAAAAATTACCCCCACATTTATAACATATGGCCCATCAGTTGGCAGGATTTAAGCACAAGATAACAAAACAAATGTCTAGATTTTATAGTAGCAATGATGGCAAAAATGTCAATTTTTACCATTATTATTTTGAATCTGACAATATACAGAATCTACATATGCAAAATTAAATGCTATCAGAGGCTCTACACTTCTCGATAAGGGATATAATGGTGACAAATAGAATACAATAAAGCCCTGACAAAAACAAAAAATCAATAGACAGCAGTGGGAAGGCCATGGTGGTCTCCTGCTTGGATATGGCAAACTCAGTGCAAAGCGTGTAGAAACCTTGGAAAACCTATCCATTCCACCCTCACCCATATCCTCACATATATGCACCACCCTCTGCGTGAAAAAGTTGCCCATTAGGTCCCTGTTAAATCTTTCCCCTCTCACCTTAAACCTATGCCCTCTGGTTTTGGACTCCCCTAACCTGGGCAATAGACCTTGACTACTTACCCTATCCATGCCCCTCATAATTCTATAAACTTCTATAACGTCACCCACAGCCTCCAAAGCCCCAGGGAAAACAGCCCCAACCTATTCAGCCTCTCCCTATAGCTCAACCACTCCAAACTTGGCAACATTCTTGTAAATCTTTTCTGAACCCTTCCAAGTTTCAAGTTTCACAACATCCTTCCTACAGCTGGGAGACAAGAATTGAATGCAATATTCCAAAAGTGGCCTAACCAATGTCATGTACAGCTGCAACATGACCTCCCAATTCCTACAGTCATTGCACTGAACAATAGAGGCAAGCATACCAAATGCCTTCTTCATTATCCTATCTACCTGCGACTCCCCTTTCAAGGAGCAATGAACTTGCATTCTGAGGTCTCTTTGTTCAGCAACACACCCCAGCACCTTACCATTAAGCAACTAAATCATTATTGACCTTCTGGCTAATTCCTTGCTAATTTCCTACCCCAATACCATTTTCATGCACTATACTTGCTGTCTATAATACTTAGAAATCTATCAATCCGTACCTTGGAAGTATTCCATGGTTTAGCCTCTCCAGCATACTGCGGTGCAGAATTCCAAAGATTCATTGCCCTTTAAATGAAGAAATTTCTCCTCATTTCAGTCCTAAATAGTCTATTCCTTATCCTTGGATTGTGTTCCCTTGATCTACTTCCCTTGCCAAGGAAAACATCATTCCTACATCTAGGCTGGGCAGCTATCTGGGAATTTAAAATGTTTCAATGAAATTGTCTCTCATTGTTCTATAATCTAGGGATACGGGCCCAGTCCAATCAATCTCTCTTCATGGGACACTCTCTCCATCCTCGGAATCAGTCTGATTAAACTTTGTTGCACTCCCTCAATGGCAGATAAGGAGACAAAAACTGTACACAGTCCTTAAGGTGCAATCTCACCAAGGCTGTATACAATTACAGCAAGGCAATTTTACACTTGTATTCCATCTTGCAGTAATAAAGGCAGCATGCAAATTTCCTGCCTAATTGTTTGCTGCACCAACATGCTTGCTTTCAGTGACTCATGAGCATTGTCACCCAGGTCCTTTTAGATGTCACCAATTCTTTGAAAAACTCCCGAAGTGTTAGAAATAGTTATTACTGGTGGGGTCCAATGCAATGGATATTTGCGCCTGAATCATTGGCATGTTTTTAAAATATCAGCACTTTTCTTCATATACATAAATGATTTGGATCTTGAAATGCAAATAAAATTTCAAAATTAGCAGGTGGACATAGTGCCAAACAAAGTGATACCAAGCAATTGCATGAGAACCTGAATAGGCCAGCAGCATTGGCAGAAAAGTGTCAGATAGATTTTAGCATAAAGGTTGGGGGTGGGGGGTGGGTGGGGTAGTAGTGAGAGAAAGAGAGAGAGAAATTTTGGAGATTAAGGGGAAATTTCATAGAGATATACAAGCTTATGCAGCCAGTGTTACAAGGGCTGGAAAACACAGTTTTTTTGGGCAAGAGATACAGAGGGATAAAAGGAAGAGCTTTGACCTGGAATTTGTCACTTACTAGGTTGATGGAGGCAAAAACCATCAATGATTTCAAAAGAAAATTCAAAAGAAATATAGACACTTGAAGGAAACAAATTTGCAGATCTGCCAGGCTTGAATATGGAAGTGGAACCATTTGCAATGGTTCACCATGAATTGTATGAGTTGGACAGACTTAATGGTTATCTCCTGAGCCTGTGACTATGACTATTTCATGGTTGTGGCAAGGAGTCACAGAATAGTTGGTAAGCTTTGTTATTGGATAACTAATGATTTGAAAAGAAGGTAAAGGGGTGTTACTATAGAACATAGAACAGTACAGCACAGGAACAGAACCTTGGACCCACCTTGTCTGTGCCGACCATGATGCCATTCTAAACTAATGCCACCTGCCTGTGCATGGTCTGTATTCCTCTACTCCCTGTCTGTTCATGTGTCTGTCCAAATGTTTCCTAAATGTTGCTATCATGTATGCTTCTACCACCTCTCTGGCAGTATGCTCCATGCACCTACCGCCCTCTGCATAAAAAAAATCTTTCCTCGTATATCTCCTTTAAACTTTTCCCCTCTTGCCTTAAACTAATGCATGAGAACCTTCTAGTCTAGCAGTGACTAGGGCACAGTAGTAGTTGGTCTTATATATACAATCATTAAAGCACAGAATGTGTCTTTGCCAGCTCTCTCCAAAACCAATTAATCTTGTTCCATTCTCACACCTTTTCACATAGCTTTGTGAATTTGTTCTCTCCAGATAACCATCCAAATCTCTTCTGATGGTCTTACTTGAATGTGCCTTTACCACATCCTTGGGCAGTGAATCCCAGATCCTAAATACTTTTTAGGTTTTCCTCATTCTTTCTTTATCAATCACATTAAATTGGTCTTTTCTAGTCTTCCTACCAATTGGTATGGTTTCTCCTTCTCTACTATGTCCAGAGACCTTTTTTAATGAAGAAGCACTTTAGTTGCCTACTGACACTTGAAGAAGATGCTTCTAAAAGTGCTACACCACATGATACACAACACATTATCAGGGCCATTGATGTTAAATATTATATTGTCTATTTATAGCAAAGAATTTATTAAATTTCACTATTGCTTTGAGGATTGAATTTAATGATTCTGAAGAAAATAAATAATGTTGCCTTTTTGCATGTCTTGTCATTTGCTAAGTTTTTTTTTTATTCATTCACAGGATGTTGACATTGCTGACTTGGCCAACATGTATTGCACAACTATAATTGCCCAGAGGGCAGTTAAGACTCAACCACATTGCTGTGGGTCTGGAATCATATGTAGGCCAGACCAGGTAAGAATGGCAGTTTTCCTTTCCTGAAGAAAATTAGTTAACTGAATGAGCTTCAATGACAATTTGCAGTGGTTGCCATCAGAGTAGCTGCTTTTATTCCAGATTTTTATTGAATTCAAATTTCATTATTTGTCACAGTGAGATTTGAAATCATTGCCCATGTCTCAGAACATTAACCTGGAATTCTGGATTACAAGTCCAGTGACATTACCACTAGACCACCACCTACCTTCTTTTTGTAAATTTCTTTCTCTTGCTAAAGCAGATGTACAACAAAATGGGTTTTTCAATGTGGCAATTGGATGTAGGCATTTGAGCAGCTTCCTCTTTTTCCCTCATTAACTGCCAGACCTTTGGCAAAAACTGTGGATATATATGAAAATGGTGTTTCCACTTAACGCACTAAATGAAACAATGATGAAATTATTGCCAATAATATTTAACAATGCTGGGAAAGGTGTGGAGTTTAGCAATAGTTCATCGTAATCATGGATTTTGGTGGCAAGGAAAAGATTAACCTTGGGGGGTGACGTAACTGGATTTGAGATCCTATTTGAAGAGGAATCCTGTGACCTGTCAGAAATGTAAATAAGAAACCTTTGATTTGGCAGAAATCCTGGTTGCCAAGGATAGTTGGCAATGAATTGGAAAGCATGTGACATTATGTTGCAGTTGTACCAGATACTGGTCAGGGTTCTTCTGGAGTGCTGCGTCCAGTCCTGGTCTCCTTGTTATAGGGAGGATATTATTAGGCTGGAGACAATTCATAAGCGATTTACCAAGATGTTGCTGGGAATGGAGGGTTTGAGTAATAAGGAGAGGTCGGATAGGCTGGGACTTTTTTCACTGGAACAAAGGAGGTTGAGACGTGACCTCATATAGATTTATAAAATCACAAGGAGTATCAATGAGGTGAATGGCAGGTGTCTTTGCTCTAGGGTGGGGAATTTCAAAACTAGAGGGCATATTTTTAAGGTGAGAGGTGAAATATTTTGAAAAGACATGAGGGGCAATTTTTTTACACAGAGAGTAGTTCATGTGTGGAATGAACATCCAGAGGATGCAATGGATCCGGGTACAGTTACAATGTTTAAAAAAGTACCATGAGTAGGAAAGGTTTGGAGGGATATGGGCCAAGAACACGCAGGTGGGACTAGTTTAGTTTGGGATTATGTTCGGCATGGACTGGTTGGACCGAAGGGTCTGTGTCCTTGCTGTATGACTCTATGACTCTATTTAACACGGAGCAGAGGAATTTCCACACCTGTCAGCACTAATTTTTAACTTTCTAAGGGATACCTGCAAATATTGTTCATCAGACTTTCTTCTTAAATGGGAGAATTGAAAGGAGATCTTCCTAGGTCATGATGCCACCTGCTGACTGGTGGTGTCCATCCATGCAATTTTTATGGTTGCATGGCAGAAATGGGCTGGAATCAGTGCCGCCACCTTGAAATCAATCCAAAATGGGCAGAGATTGAAACAGGTATATTAAAAGCTCATGTCTCTGCTCTTTGAGAAATCAGTCAAACTTTAGTACTTGAGTGTTAGCTGCTCTAGCCCTAAACCCTCTCACCAACCCTACCCTACTCAACATTTCGCATACTTCCTTCTTGCTCCCAACATATGCCCAACATATTCCCATGCTTTCACCAGTACCCACTATGAACAGAACACAGGGGATCTATGAGAACATTGGGAAGTCTTTGAAATGCTTGTGAAATTGTCAAAAGGAAAACAAATTGCCATAAAGTAATTCACTTGAAAAAACTTTAATCCTTTTAGGGGTTCATGATACTGACAAATGTACAGCCATCCAAATACAACTTTAAAATTCCTTAAAAATAATGATTTGTGTATAATAGTCAAAATAAAGATCATAGTCCCTTTGACAGCTGTACCACTCACTCCTGCTGAGATGAATCCATTTGTTGGAATTGAAGTTCAGCTACGCATTCGTGTGAATCCAGTACCCAACTGAGTCATCAAAACCTCCACATTAAATACATCACAGCCTTTGAAGGAGTGAAACAGATGGCCATCTGTTTTATTGCTCCAAAGGTTGAACAGATGGCTGAGCTGCCAGTAAAAAGATTGCAAAGCTCAGGCTGCAATTAACAATAAAATCTGAATGTTAATACTGTTCAATGCAAAAGAGGACTTTATCCATTGGATAATTTCATGTAATGCTTCTGAAATTGTTCACTTTCACAATGCTGTTCAATTTTATGTTCAGTTAAATATTTTTATAAAACAAAGAAAGCCATATCATCAATCATTGCATTAAATACTTACCACACATCATTACGCAATGATGTGTAAAGTTAGCAACATCTTTAAACGTGTTTGTCTAATGGTTCCCACGAGAGATAGGATTTAGTGAATGTGTAGATAAGCCTCTGAGGAATGCTATGATATGTATGTGACTCAAATAGTCATGTGAGAAACACTCTGCCAGTAGAATGGAACTGGAGCAGTTTAGGGTGGAAATGTCTACTGTAAGATTGTCATGTAGATAATATCAGTAAGTACTGCTTACAGAAATAACTTGAGATGCTGGCCAGAACTTAAAAGAACCTATATTGTAACACTTAGCTCAAGAATAGATTTCCCTCATAATTTATGACATCTCGGAGCTGACACAAACCACACCTCCTTCAGAAATAGATTGGAGTCCAGGAGGAGAACTGTTGGCATTGGGATTTTTATGTTTGTCTTTATAACCAGCACCTTTATCCCACATCCTTAAAATTTCTGCATGATGGGAATGGGAGTGGGAGTCCTGGAACTGTTTGCTAGCAGCCTTTTTCTCCCTCTGCAACTTACCATCTCCCAATTCAGGTATGCCCTGCGTCAGAATGGCAAAGTCCAACTCATTGAATACAATGGTTAGTGATTATTTTCCTCATTATAACTAAACAACATCTGTGAATAGCCAATTTTATAATTAATTAAGAATGCTTACAGCATCAAAATATTAGCTGAAACAAGTGTCCAAAGGGACAATATTAATCCCTTCCACTTCAAATCTGGTAGACGTTAAGTAGTTAGTCCAGGTCACATACCTGCCCTATTGTTGTGGAGAGCTGACCTTCTCTGATATTAACTTGCACTGTTGGGTGAGTGTTGCCACATGATCAAACACAGCGAGATAATTTTTAAGATAAATACATTGCATCTCCATGACATCATTGGGACCTAACAGCAATATTTATGGGAAGGCTTCAGTTTCCTGTCAGGTCAACCCAGTGCAGGGTGACTAACTGTTACATTTGTTATTGCAAGTTCCCACAATTGTACTGATTGTTACACTGTATTTTTTTCTTCCCGAGGCAGCATTTTTCCATATTTCTTTGATTTGTCCCTTTTAGCTATTTTTATTTTAGTGCAGGTAAATTAGTCTACAGTGGGTTAAAATATTAAAAAAGGGTTATGCAGTTCCCAACTGACCTGACTCCCAAAGGCGGGTTGGTCACCTGTTTCTTAAACTGCCCCAGTTAAAAGCAGATGCCAGTGTTTGGAATTGTGTTTTAAATTTTTAACCTTTTTAACTTTGCTCTCACTACAAATCCATTTGCATCTGTATGTCAACTCACCCTCCGAAATGGTCAATTGTTAAACATGACATTATTATTTCCAATTTTTAAAAAAACTAACAAAACTACTATCATTGTTATCAGATTAACACACACTAAAAATCTCTTGAATGGCTCTGGAACTTTTCACGCAACAGCAAATTATTTGTGGTTCTCTTCCAGCACCCTTGCAGCTGTAGAAACAAATCAAATGTAAACAAGCATTTGCTTTATAGAACTACAATTGTCTCTCTATCTCTCTTGCACATATTATTTCGCTTAACAAAAAAAACTTGTTAATTGTAAGTTCACTTGACAATCTACTCCATTATCCAGTTTCTATAATACAAAGCACTTTCAAAAACACACAAACTGAAGTATTGTTCTATACAGACAAGGAATAATTTTAATCTAATCCCCTCAATGTGGAATTGGTGGGATCAATTCAAATATCTGTTTTACAATGACAGCTAAGCCATTTGTGCCAGCTTTCTAGTGGGTAGATTGTTAAATTGACCCACATAATTTAGATTTTTTGCAGAGAATAATGGATTGAGTGTTTAGAATTCAGACATTAAAAGAGATGTGCAGATTGTCATGCTTAACATCTCAGCCTGTTTGTTTATCTTCCTGTCTCACATAGCCAGCCTCTCTTTTATTAATAGAGGACTCCTTGATCTGAAGAATAAACTTGATCTGAAGAAATCTTTTGAAACCTATCAAAGTTTATGCAATCTGTCCCCAATTTAACACATTAGGCCTGGTATCATTCTGCTGAATCTATACTGTATATCTACCAAGGCTAATGTGTCTTTTCTGAGGTGAGCTACTTTAAACTGAACATGTGCAGTAGTCCACATGGAGACTAATCAAGGCCCTGCACACTACTGAAGTACAAATCACAGAAGGAGGCTATTCAGCCTATCATGCCTGCTCCGGCTCACTGAATGAGCATCATTACTTCGTGTCGACCTCCTGCTCTTTCACATACCCTTCCACAATACTTTTATCCAAATAATCATTTGATGCCCTCTTGAATACCTCAATTGTATCTGCCTCTGCCATACTTTCAAGCAAACAAACACCCTCACTTTTTGATTCCAATCTCTTTGTTAAAGATTCCAACAGTCTTTTGTAAAATTTCTTTTTATTCTGGTGCACTGGCTTTTAGTGATTTGTGTAAAAGAAAACTTAATCACTTTGTCCCACCACAATGTCATCTCCACAAATTAAAAGGGCTGGATTTTGCAATCAAGGCGGCTAGCTCATGAAATTTCTCGACTCAGCCGACATAACTCATTTGGAACTCATTTGGAACTCATATTAGACACAATTTTCACCGTGGGGAGGCAGGGCCAGAATAGATACAGGTATGCCAACCCAGAAGCATAGGTGATAATGAGATCAGGTGCGTTCTGAGATGGGCTGGGTTGAGGCCCACTTTGGTAATTTCGGACTCTATCCTGGCTGTATTAGAAGCTATTAACATATCTAGGACAAACCCTCCAAATTCTGACTACTCCCTGTATTCCCCCATGCCAACTTATACTTCACACCTATACACATGACCCCTTAGATCCCCATACCCTCTCCATAGCCACTTACCTAATTTCCACCATGCGTAGACCTCAGGAACCATGAAGAGATGAAAAAAAGTGAACATCTAGAAATCCATCTCGCTCTAATTCATTGGCAGTTGATAGAGAAAACCTTCCATTTAAGAAATTCATTTGAACCTTTTAAATCTTAAATGGCTACTCAGTTATTGAAAACAGATGTGTTGTAACCATACAGACTGTTCACTAATCCTACAGTAGCCTCTTTAAACTTTCTGACAAGATGTGACTTGAAAACCTCTGCTGAGATAAGTAATTCGCAACTTTTGAAACTCAGCATTGCTTTCAGTATGGTATAATACCAGCCATTGCGAAAAATCAACAAAGACTCGAATTGAAACTGCGGAGACCTGTCAAGGGATGGTGTTTATCAAGTTTAAAGAGCAGGGGATTTGAAAAACTGCAGATTGTGACACTTAAGTAGATTTTACCTACCCTTCAAGAGTGCTTGTGTCTATTAATTCATGACTACACACCTAGAAGGATAGCATGGTGGGTCAGTGGTTAGCACTGCTGCCTTATAGTGTTAGTGACCCAGGTTCAATTCCACCCTTAGGCAACTATCTGTGTGGAGTTTGCACATTCACCCTGTAGCTGTGTGTGGGTTTCTTCCCACAGTCCAAACATATGCAGGTTAGGTGGATTGGCCATGGGAATTACAAGGATAGAGTGGCAGGGTGAGAATGTGAATCCTGAGCAGTTACACCATACGCTTGTGTTAAATTCTTGAGATTATTTTAAAGTGAGTATTGAGTATACCACTAACTCGAGTCTTTTAGATGGCAGAAAGGCTTTCAGTGATCAGAAGAGAAGCCATTAATTGAAAATTAGCCATACTTTTCCTGGTTTCTGTAGTTCGCATTTGATATAACTGATACATATCAGTTTCTGGTCGATGTCAACTCCCAGGGTGACGGGAAGTTACTGCTAGCAGAAAACATATTGAAAGGGACAAGGCATTGCATTCTTTTTCTTTTGTTCAATGCTATGATAACCTGACACATTCAAATCATAACCTGTACTTGCCACTTGTCAATCTGAGTCATGCTATAGGCTAGCATGGGCTGCTTTGTTGAGACAATTTGCAAATACATGGAACACTGTGGGAATATCAATGAAAGTCCAGCTCTAATCTCATGATGATGGGTCAGGCAATGATGAATTCTTACAGGTGCCATCTGTTCGATAAGTTGTCAAACCAAGGATCGGGCTGCTCTTGCAGGTGGACAAAACATGACACTATTTCAAAGGAGAGAAGAGAAGTAAAGGAGCTTTTCTGATCAAAATAAATCAATCAACTAATATCACTTAAACAGATTATCTGGTTGTTATTGCATTGTTGTTCATGGGACTATATCTGAAAATTGATTTGATTTATTGTACTCACTGGGAGACGCTATGGCCTAGTGGCATTGTTGCTGGACTGTTAATCCAGAGACCCAGATACTGTTTTGAGGACCCAGGTTCGAATCCCTAACAGCAGATGGTGGAATTTGAATGCAATAAAAAATATCTAAAATTAAGAATCTAATTGTGGATACATTATCATTTGTTGGAGAAACCCTTCTGGTTCACTAATGTCCTTTAGGAAAGGAAACTGCCATCCTTACCTGGTCTGGCCTACATGAGACTCCAGACCCACAGCAAAGTGTTTGACTTTGAACTGTCCTCTGGGCAATTAGGGATGGGCAATAAATGCTGCCTGGTTAATGATGCCCACATCCTGTGAATGAATGAAGAAAAAAAATGCATCTAAATACATTGAAAAGCTTAATTTTGCAAGCAGTAGAGACAGATCATTGCAAACAAAGAAATGCAGATCATAGGGTGCTGAAACATAGTGAGGCATACAAGGTTACAACTACACAGGAGGTACACAAAACAAGATCAACATTATTTGAAGTTAGCAAGGTCCATTCAGCAGTCTAATAACTGTCGGGAAGAACCTGTTCTTGAACCTGTTGGTGCATGTGTTCAAGCTTTTGCATGTTCTGCCTGACAGAAGAGATTGAAAGAGAGCATTACTGGGGTGGGAGGGGTCTTTGATAATATTGGCAGCCTTTCTGCAGCAATGAGAAGTGTAAATGAAGCCCATGGATGGAAGGTTGGCTCCTGTGATGGTGTGGGCTGTGCATACAACTTGCTGTAGTTTCTTCCAGTTTTGGGTAGATCAGTTGCCATACCACGCAGATATGCACCCAGATTGAATGTTTCCTATGGTGCATCTGTAGAAGTTGGTAAGGGTTCTTATGGACATGCCAAATTTCCTAAGCAGTCTGAAGAAGAAGGTGTTGTTGTGCCTTTTTTGACCGTCACATCTATGTGGGAGGTCCAGGACAGATTGTTGGTTATCGTCACTCCTAAGAACTTGACGCTTTTGACCTTTTCCACCCCAGCTCCATTGATGTTGATTTGGGTGGAGAGGGGGCGGTGTCCTCCTTCTTTTATTATCTGCTTCATTTCCTACATTGCATTTGACTCCACTTCTAAAGTATATAATTGGGTGTAAAGAATTTTGGGTCATTCAGAGATTATGAAAGTCACTAATAATATTTTTTACATTTTTTTTCATAGATTGTGGTCACCACTGGCTTATCTAGTGTTGGGTCCCCATTTCTCATTGCCTTTGAGAAAGAAGTGGCAGGCTGCCTTGATGAACCACTGTAGTCTATGAAAGATGGGCACATGCCTACTGCTTTAGGAACACGGATATAGTTCCAAATCGGGATGCTTTGTTGCTTGGAGAAATACTTCTGGTAATGGTGTTCCCTAGCATCGGCTCCCCTTGATGTTCTAGTTGGTACATGTAACGATGTGGAGGATACTGTTTAATGAGCGTTGGCAAGTTGTTAAAGTACATTCTGTAAAAGGTACATCCTGCTGCCGCTGTGCATTGATAGTGAAGAGACTGAATGTGGAAGGTGGTTAATAGGGTATTAATCAAGTGAGCTGCTTTTTCTCCTGGATAGTGTTCAGCTTATTAAGTGTTGTTGGAGCTGCACTCATCCAGGCAACTGGAGAATTTTCCACCACACTCTCGACTTGTGCCTTGTAGACAGTCGACAGTCCCTGGGAAGACCAGAGGTAAGTTACTCATCTGCCACAGATCACATGACTTACAAGTTGGCCAAAGGTCTGGATACACCTAACAATTGATTGGAGAAAGACATGGAATTTCTCGTGTGTTGTTATGTTGGTGGGCACGCTTCAAAACAAAGAGTTTAGACTCTCAATCTCTTAGCCTGGCCAGTAACAAAACAAACAGCTCAGAACTCATTGTGGTTAGAAGTGCTAAAAACAACTACCTACCTCTTAATCAAAAAACAAAGAACTGTGGATGTCAGAGATCTGAAACAAAAACAGAAATTGCTGGCAAAACTCAGCAGGTCTGGCAGCATCAGTAGAGAGAAAGCAAAATTAACATTTTGAGTCCGATGCTTCTTCGGAACTGTTCAAAATTTTCAGAACTGTTCAAAATTCAAAACAAAAATTTATTTCAACTCTGTTAACATTCTCCCCTTCCGTGAGGACAGGTGAAGATTATTCATGTAATACCTTCTTTGTTCATTCAATATTTCTTTCTTGATCATTAATCATATGGTCAAGTGACCATGGCCCCAAAATTGAACATTCTAAATGAACCCGCTGCTGGAGAAATTAGGCCTGATAGAAAATTGGCCAAACTAACTTAAACAGCACCTTTCGGCTACAGAGAACAATGGAAGCCAAACAATGGAAGTTCAAAGTGGTTGCAAAGTTTCAAGGAGAACTGGTTGCAATGAGCCCAAGCGTTATGTATTAGAGAAGTATCAATCAGACGTTTTGGCATTTTGATTGTCTGAGAATGTACACTTTACAGCTCTCAGCGTGGCAACAGGGGAGAGTGTTGGCAGGACCCATTTGATGATTTGCTCATGACACCATTGGCCAATAGCCATAGAACACTCTGGAGAGTCTGATGAGAAGGGGGTTAAGAACACACATTCCTGGATTCCAGTCCCTCGATGAAGACTCACCGAAGACTCACAAAGAAGATTTACAGCAAGACTTGTGGCAAAAGACCGAGCGGCAACCTAAGAAGACCTGGGAGAACATCTGCCCTGACCTGCAAGACCCACCTTTATGGAAGAGAGCTAGCCCTACATCGGAGAGGAAGGACATTCCAATGACCCAGCTCAAACATGTGGATCATTGTGAGTAATATCCTTTTTCAGATGGATAGAGCTAGATAGAGAGTAAATATGTCAGAATTTGGGAAATGATTTATTTTGATTTTGATTTTGATTTTATTGTCACATGTACCGAAACACAGTGAAAAGCTTTGTTTATGAGCGGTACAGGCAGATCACAGGAAGCAAAGGATATACAGATCAAAAAGACTTAGAGGCATACAGGTTACATTGCAGGTTACATTATTTGAGGCTAGAGCCCATTCAACAGTCTGATAATGGCCGGAAGGAAGCTTTTCCAGAACTTGCTGGTGTGTGTGTTCAGGCTTCTGTATCTTCTGCCCGATCGAATAAATAGAAGGAAGTCACTACCAGGGTGTGATGGGTCTTTGATGATGTTGGCCGCCTTTCCGCAGCATCGAGCCGTGTAAAGAGAGTCCATGGAAGGAAGGTTGGCTTCTGTGATGGTTTGGGATGCGCGCATAATCTGTAGTTTCTTACAGTCCTGGGTGGAACAGTTACCATACCAGCCCGTTATGCACTCAGACAGTATGCTTTCGGTGGTGCATCTGTAGAAGTTGGTGAGAGACCTTATGGACATGCCAAATTTCCTGAGCTCCCCGAAGAAGAAGAGGTGTTGTTGTGCCTTCTTGACTGTCGCATTTATGTGGGAAGTCCAGGACATGTCGCCGGTTATTGTCACTCTGAGGAACTTGATGCTCTTCACTCTCTCAACCTCAGTTCTGTTGACGTAGATGGGGGCATGTTCTCCTCCTTTCTTTCTGAAGTCAATGATCAATTCTTTAGTTTTGCTGATGTTGAGAGACAGATTGTTTTCATTGCACCATGTCACCAAGCCTTCTATCTTCCTTCTGCATTTTGACTTGTCCTCGTTAGATATCAATCCCACTACGGTGATGTCATCAGCGAACTTGTAGATGGCATTCATTCGCAATGTGGCACCACAACTGTAGGTGTGCAGGGAGTACAGTAGGGGGACTGAGGATGCATTCTTGGGGGGCTCTAGTGTTGAATTTTATTGTGGAGGAGGTCCTCACATAATGTTTTAAGAAGGAGTATTTTATTAACAAAATCAATTATAACCGAAAAACCAAAAGTTGTGCCCTTTGTCCGTGTCACCAATAAGAATGTTTGGGTAAAGTGGTTTTAAAACATAAACTTGTTGAAGTATCCAAAGCATGGTTAACAATCATTTTTTGACTGTCCTTCTGTTTATCAGTTTCGAAAACCTTTAATAGTTCTTTTTATTACTATCTAGTTTCATACATTTTCTTAGCCATTCTTATGTCTATTTTCACTTTTCTGCATTCAGCTTGATTCCTTATTACATTAAGAACTTGGCAATTGTCAAAAACCTTTCTTGTATCATTTTAATCAAAATTAGGAATGGACATCAGGGCACATCATATGTCACTATAGCCAGTTCTGGACATAAATATTGGAGCACAATTATTCGAATGGCAGAGGAAATCGTACATAGTGACTGATCAGGAGCAGTTTTATGGTACTGTACCATCAAATTATCTCAGATTACAATGAAACGCTGTATCACAATCAACTGTGACCTTCATTTGATAGAGGGAAAACAGAGCTCAGGCAAAACAATTGAAGAACTTTCAGGAAAGGGAGAGGCTTGTGGGGAAGGTGATAATGTTTCTAATGCATTACATCCTGGTCTCCTCCTGATGTTTTGAACCTCTGCAGACACAATCAGCCAAATATTGAAACATCACACAAATGAACTAGAAAAAAAGTAACTGAATTGTGCCATCATGGAGAGATTGAGCCTGAAGTGAAACAGGGAGAAAGGTCAACAGGTAAAAGCAGCAGAGAGAGCCTAAGGGGAAACATAGCAAGAGACCAACAGTATCTTAGATTTTCAGAGGTCAGTTTCTAACAAAGATTTTCAGAGCCAGAGATAAAAATGTGTGAAACTGAAAGAGTCCAGGTATGGAACAGCAGAGAGGTGGGAGATACACAAGACTCAATTAGAGGACAGGAACCACAAGTGTCAAGGTAAGAGGTTTGAAACAAAATCAAAAGTATACCAAATCAGGGATATGTCTTAAGCTTATTTCTGGGAAGTTTAGATAGAGATCAAATAAAGAAAGGCTTGGAGGGCACCTCAGTTCCATCCAGAAGGAAGAAACAATGACATAAACAATTGTGACTCATCCTGCAAACTTCAAAATGGAGCTCCAGTACACCCGGTGTGCATGTGCGTATGTCCAGTATCATTGGCTCCACCACCAAGTGTATATAATTTATCTAACACCTCGTACTTTTGAACTCTTCTTGTGTCTGAACTTGCTCTTCTTTCAACATGGCCTAGGTGTAATCATCTTGCTTGTTGAAGGCAGATATAAACTATTAACTTAATACTTCAACTCTGACCTCTGCATCCAGTCATGTCTTCCACATTTGTCCCAAGTTGACTCTACTTCCTTTACCACGATTTTACTATTTACTTGCCAATAGAAAATTTTGGGATTCTCTTTTATGTTAGCTTCCAGTTTTTTTTGCATACTCCTTTCTATTTCTTATTTGATTTTTTACCTGCACTTAATATATAGCCTGATTCTCAATTATATCTTCTACCCATCATCTGTCAAAATTACCCTTTTTCTTATCTAAGTTTCTATCTTGTTTGCCATCCAAGAAGCTCTGGATTTGTTGGCCTTACCTTTCCTTATTGAGGGAGCTTATCTTGACTATTCCCCAACAGTCTCTTCTTTGAAGTTAGCCACTTCCAGTTATTAGAGATAAAAGGTACTGCAGATGCTGGAGAATCCGAGATAACAAGCATGGGGCTGGATGAACACAGCAGGTCAAGCAGCATCATAGGAGCAGGAAAACTTGACGTTTCGGGCCTAAACCCTTCAGGGTTTAGGCCC
>JAHRHZ010000077.1:4070335-4119118 GCA_024137785.1 Ginglymostoma cirratum | reverse complement strand
ATGATGCTGCTTGACCTGCTGTGTTCATCCAGCCCCATGCTTGTTACCCCACTTCCAGTTATTGTTTTGTTTTTCAACTTTTAACACCAATTAATTTGGTCATATTTTTATCCCTTAGAAGTTGTTTTTCCCCAATTATTTAATGTACTATCTCTTTATCCTTTTCCATAGCCAGCCTGAACATTATGATACAATTATCTCTGTCAACAAAATATTCTGTTACTAACAAGGTCTACTTGGCCCACCTCATTCCCAAGAGCTACTAAACATTCTTCTTTCTCGATGGACTGGAAACATACTGCTGTAGAAAATAAATTCCTGAACACATTCCAGAACTCTCGCCTCTCTCTGCCACTTATAATGCTATTATTCCCATCTGTATTTGTACAAATAAAGTCCTATTATAATAACTCAATAACTTTTGCCAAAATAACTGTAGATACTGGAAATCAACAAAAACAGAAATTGCTGGAAAAGCTCAGCAGGTCTGGCTGCATCTGTGGAGAGAAATCAAAGTTAATGTTTCTTCCTAATTTACCACTTCCGTCAGTTCTGAAGAAAAGTCACTGGACCTGAAATGTTAACTCTGATATCTCTCTGCAAATACTGCCAGACTTGCTGAGCTTTTCCAGCAATTTCTGTTCTGGTTCAATAATTTTTGCACCTACCTGTAACTTTTTTGCATATGTTTCTCCTCAACATCCTTCCAAGTATTTGCTAACTTGTGTACTCAATCAGGAAGTGCAATGCTTGTAGTAAAGCATTAAAATCTTTGTGCACATTACCATTTTACATCATTCTGTGCTTCAACAGTTGTTTCTGACTTTTGTACATTCTCTGGCAATGTCCCATTTTCTTACAAAAAATATATTGTCATGATAAAGCTGGCCATTGTTTCTGTTTATGACGTTACTTCTGAAACAGTAAGTTTTAGCATCAGATTTAAAGATATTTTGCATTGACCTGTGATGTGATATTTTGGTGTTTTTGTCCTTATGAAGCTGACAAAATCAGATGAGTCTCTTCAGCTTGTTTTCCCATGATTCTCTGTTTTCAGATGGCAACTTCTACCACTATCGGGAAGTTCTTTCCAAAGTGTGATCCACATTTGATTATAACATAACTGAAACAAATGGACCACATATTCCAATGGCTATTCTCTCTTGAATTAATTCTGATTGTAAATCAACATAATCACACAATTTTGACAATGTGTAAAGTTCATTAATGTCAACAGACTCTCCTAGAAGCGGTTTTCTTCTATTAAATCTTGCTTTCTACTTTATACAATTGTGCTTCATTTTAAGTAACTGTTCAAACACTTCAATTTTATGAAGTGTTAAAACTTCTTCCAGTCATTCAGCATGGAAACAGACCCTTTGGTCTAATTAGTCCACGCTGACCATGTTCCCAAACTAAACTAGTCCCACTTGCCTGTGTTTGGGCTATATCTTTCCAAAACTTGGGAAAGGACCCTTGCTATTCACCTTATCTATGCCCCTCATCATTTTAGAAATCTCTATAAGGTCACCCCTCAATCTCTTACGCTCAGGAAAAAATCCAAGCTGATCCAGCTTATTTTTGTATCGCAAGGTCCCCATTCCCAGAAATATCCTGGTAAATCTTTTCTGAACTCTCAAGTTTTAGATGTCTTGTAATCAACCTGTTCACAGGTGTTATTATATGCCTCTGGAGGAGGTGGGCCTTGAACTAAGGTCTCCTAGTCTCATAGATAGGGAAGCTACCACTGTGCCACAACAGCCAATTCGAGAAATAACAATTGTAATTGTTTTCTGTAATTACTGGATAATGAAGACAATTTGTTCATAAAGCTTTGTCATTAAGAGCTTTGTGGTTTCAATGAAAATTCTAGATGTTTCTGAATTATTCTCTTATTTTGTTACAAAAATTGTCTTAAAACTGACTACAAATAATTAAAATGTTTTAAAATAAAGAAATATTGTACTTTATACTTTCTTTCAACATGGTGGAAAGTTTATTTTGGCAACATATCCCCTTCTTCCTAAAGGCTTTCATGTCATTTTTAATACCATGGATGACTTACTCACCTTTCTGCTTCTTCTCTGATCTTCTTGTGCCATTTTATATTGAAAAAAATATCTTGCTTATGACATTTCTTAAAGGAATATGTTCATTTGAACAATAAATATTTGTTTATCTCTTCAAAACACTTCTTAGTAAACTCTTTTACCTTCCAATTTGCCATGTTTATTGGTCAATTTCCAGTAAGATCTAGGGCTTTAGAGTCTGGGACTTGTCTACTCTGTCTACTTTTCTATTCATTTCTTCTCTTTCTTCTTTCTCTTGGCTTTTTTTTCTCTTTATTTTACTTACCTCTTGTTGAAGAGCAGAGTCATGGAGACGGCATCGGCAGTGAGTGGGTTCCTGGTCGCTGCTGCATTGATGTGACGCCAATGTGACGTCACCAAAGTGATGCTACTATTTAAAAAAGGAAGTAGACTAAAAGCAGGTAACTATAGACCAGTTAGCTTAACTTCGATAGTGGGGAAAATGCTTGAATCTATCGTTAAGGAAGACATAGCAAGACATCTGGGTATAAATCGTCCCATTGGGAACACCCAGCATGGGTTCATGAAGGGTAGGTCATGTTTACCTAATTTGGTGGAATTCTTTGAGGACATTACTTGCATGGTGGACAATGAGGAACCTGCGGATGTGGTGTATCTGGACTTCCAGAAGGCATTTGACAAGGTGCCACGCCAAAGGCTGCTACATAAGATAAAGTTGCATGGTATTACAGGTAATGTATTGGCATGGATAGAGAATTGGTTGACTAGTAGAAAGCAAAGAGTAGGGGTAAATGGGTGTTTTTCTGGTTGGCGGTCGGTGGCTAGTGGTGTGCCTGAGGGATCAGTGTTGGGACCTCAATTGTTTACAATTTACATAGATGATTTGGAGTTGGGGACTAAGTGTAGTGTGTCAAAATTTGCAGATGACACTAAGGTGAGTGGTAGAGCAAAGTGTGCAGAAGACACTGAAAGTCTGCAGAGGGATATAGATTGTCTAAATGAGTGGGCAAAGGTCTGGCAGATGGAGTACAATGTTGATAAGTGTGAGGTCATCCATTTTGGTAGGAATAACAGCAAAATGGACTATGTTTTAAATGGTAAAACATTGCAGCATGCTGCTGTGCAGAGGGACTTGTGTGTCCTTGTGCATGAATCGCTAAAAGTAGGATTGCAGGTGCAGCAGGTAATTAAAAAGGCAAATGGAATTTTGTCTGCCATTGCTCGAGGGACAGAGTTTAAAAACAGGGAGGCTATGCTGCAGCTGTATAGGGTCCTGGTGAGGCCACACCTGGAGTACTGTGTGCAGTTTTGGTCTCCTTACTTGAGAAGAGATATACTAGCACTGGAGGGGGTGCAGAGGAGATTCACTCAGTTGATTCCAGAGTTGAGAGGGTTGAATTATGAGGAGAGACTGAGTAGACTGGGATTATACTCATTGGAATTCAGAAGAATGAGGGGCAATCTTATAGAAACATACAAGATTATGAAGGGAATAGATAAGGTGGAGGCAGGGAGGTTGTTTCTGCTAGCAGGTGAAACTAAGACTAGAGGGCATCGCCTCAAAATAAAGGGAAGCAGGTGTAGGATTGAGGTCAGGAGGAACTTCTTCACCCAAAGGGTTGTGAATCTGTGGAATTCCCTGCCCAGTGAAGCGGTTGAAGCTACCTCGCTGAATGTTTTTTAGGGGAGGCTAGATAAATTTTTGAACAGTAAAGGAATTAAGGGTTATGGTGAGTGGGCGGGTAAGTGGAGCTGACTCTCAAAAAGATCAGCCATGATCTTATTAAATGGCAGGGCAGGCTTGAGGGGCCAGATCGCCTACTCCTGCTCCTAGTTCTTATGTTCTTATGAGGCAGTCCTAGCGCTGACTGATGGCTGCTGCAGTGGAGGAAAGTTTGGGTTCCCGGTTGTGTTTGCATCCAGTGCAAGTTCATAGAGTCAGCGGTGGAGGCGAGTTTGGGTCCAGTACAAGACCTGGCGGCATCCGCAGCACCTGCATTGGTGAGGTGGGCCCAAAATGGCCTCATGGCAGATGACTCTGGGCTGACGCAGTTCCCGGTGGCATTCATGGTGTCAGCATTGATGAGATCCAGCAAAGAATCATAGCGGCGCGGGTGTCTTTGGAAGTGAGATGGCGCTGAAGAATGGCAACTTTTGTTCCAGCAGTGGTGGCGTGGTAAAGGGGACCCATGTCTGGCAACCAGGCCCATGGTGGAGAACTAAACAAGAAGGACTGTGAAGTTGAACACTTTTTTTCTTTATTCCTTTATTTTTCTGCTTTTATATTCTACGTTTTGGTTTATTTTTCTGTGTTTCAAGATGGTGCCGGAGAGCGGTGGCAACACTAGGCAACACTTCACTATACTTTGTAACAAAGTACAAATGACAATAAATAAATTAAATCAATTTACGCAGCATTTTAACTATTTTCTTAATCTGTTATCTATTTAATATAAAGATTTATGTCTCAGCATTTCTTGATGTTTTTGATTAATTGTAACAACGATTATTTGTTTAAAATAGTGATTTAAGATTTTTAGCTTCTCAGCAAAGAATTTATCCTTAAAATGTAGATATTTTCAACTTTCAACCAAGGGTCTTGACTCACCTCAGATGACAGATAACGACCGCTGTATCCTGCTTTATGATTTGGATTTTCTGGTAACTCTGGTAAGATTCCTTGTATATAAATTATGTATTATTAGTTATAAGTTAATGTAGAGTCGGGTAGATTCAAGAAAGGACAACTTATAAGAAAAATATTGAGGATTACATCCAAACAACCATTAAGCTAAAAATTAGTAAAGTATATCAGAAGTAATAGCATTAGTTATTAAAATGACACCAATATTAAATAAATTCTAAGGTAATGAAAAATACCATATCTGAATGTCTGCATCACAAAAAAAAATTAATAGCATGGCTAGAAACTAATTGGTTTGATCTAAACACCAACATATACAGCCCTGGAAAAGCTCAGCAGGTCTGGCAGCATCTGTGGAGAGAGAAACAGAGTTAACATTTCGAGTCTGGTATGGTTCTTCTTCCGAACTGGTTTGATCGAACATGGTCACAGAGTGATGGGGTTGGAAATTATACATTCCACTGTACTTGGTCGATAAAAGAGATAGACAAAACGGAAAACAAGTAAGAATTGCTCTTCTGACTGTGAAGGTGCTTTAAAACACAGGAGAGAAAAAGATCTTTGGGATATTAAGGCAAAGGATAAGATGGTGGTGGAATAGGACTGTCCAGCCGGAGCTCGTCTGCTCCACATGTTCTTTTTCGTTGTTTCTCCCTCTTTTCCTCCCTTCTGTGGTTTTTTTCTCCTCTTCTGTCTTCTTGGACTCTCAGTCTTGGACACCCTGCTCCATCCTCTGACTCCTGGCGTCTGAAGTGGGGTCAGCGTTCCGCAGCTGGGAGCTGGCCAGCAACCAGCAGCCCAGTGCAAAGAGGGGTCGGTGGCCCAGTACAGAGTGTGGCAACAGTCAGCGGTTAGACCATATGGAGGCCCCCCTCTGCTGGTCTGCAGTGAAGAGACTTTGGAGAGAGACTGTAATGTTTGTCTTTCTAACTTTGCTTCTGACCTTTAATTATCCTGTGTACAGCTGTAATGTAACCTATTTTTCTTCATTTCTCTGTTCTGTAACTAAAGATTGTACCTAGGTACTCTGTACCTAAGATGGCACCGTGTGTTGATGACATTGTTACACTGTAACTAATCCTGTAACTGGAGAAGCTGTACCTACATACCTTTGTACCTAAGATGGTACTGTAAGTGGTGATTTATAAACTTTTCACTGTACTCATTTGAGTACCTGTGACAATAAAGTTCATTCATTCATTCATTATAGGTTCCTCTTGTTGGAGGCTTTGGAGGTGGAGGAACATGCAAAACTGAATGCTGTCCACTGCTGACCCATCCAGGTTGGTCCTACTCCAATTTTACCAGCAGGTGTGAATGGCATTAGATGGACTACAATCCTGTTCACCCTGCTATAGGAAGGATGTTGATAAACTTGAAAGGGTGCAGAAAAGATTTGCAAGGATATCGCCAGGACTGGAGGATTTAAGTATTAGGGAGAGGCTGAATAGGCTGGGGCTATTTTCCCTGGAGGTCAGAGGCTAAATGGTAGCTTTATAGAGGCTTAATAAATCTTGAGGTGCATAGACAGGGTGAATAGCCAAGGTCTTTTCCTGGGATGAGGGAGTCCAAAACTAGAGGGCATGGGTTTAAGGTGAGAGGGAAAGATTTAAAAAGGTACTGAGGGATTTTTCACGCAGAGGGTACTGCATGTATGGAATGAGCTGCCGGGGAAGTGGCGGAGGTGGGTATAATTACAACATTTGAAAGGCATCTGAATGGCTACATGAATAGGATGGGTTTACGTGGATATGGACCAAATGCTGACAAATGGGACTAGGTTAAATTGGGATGTCTGGTAGGCACAGATGAGTTGAACTGAAGGGGTTGTTTTTGTGCTGTATGAATCTATGACTACTGATGGGTAAATTCAAGCCATTAATTTTACATTTAATACCCGTTTATGGGCCCCATCCCACTGGAATTTAACTGGCGAGAGGTAAAACTCGCACCAAGTCCCCATCCCAGCAGGTTTCCTGGACAGGCAGTGCAGGAGGCAGTTCCTCTTTAACTGATGACTGGAACTATCATAACACCCCCTGCAATGCCTGTTGAGATGTTTGCCTCCCCTGGCTCCGTGGCCTCTTAAACCTCAGTCCCCATCATATCCCTCACCAGCAAGATCTACCTCCAAACACCCAAACTCATGCAAGGTTTCCATCCCTTGCTGAACGCATCCTTGAGGCCTGAGTACAATTCCAGAAGTGACAACTGATCCCTGGGATGCTGCCTGTACAGGGAGCTCTGTGTAACTGATTGGGACAAGAAGCTCTGAATGCCAAAGAGCACAAAATCTTGCTAGCAGTCTAATAAAATTACCAGTTATGTGGTTGCAGTCCAGCCATTCTTCTGCTAGGTGGCCTCCCTTTGACTTTTAGACTGGGACAATGCCGCCCAATAAAAGCCAGCACATAGAG
The DNA here is from genome assembly GCA_024137785.1 of Ginglymostoma cirratum. Classification (NCBI taxonomy): domain Eukaryota; kingdom Metazoa; phylum Chordata; class Chondrichthyes; order Orectolobiformes; family Ginglymostomatidae; genus Ginglymostoma; species Ginglymostoma cirratum. Next base: position 4,112,006 of record JAHRHZ010000077.1, on the reverse strand, counting down.
ATTTAATCCCTGAGGGAGGCTACATGCAAAAATTCATATCATTGGCCAATGTACCAGTATGCTAGATTGCTGGCACAATCCCATCTTGGTCAATTTTTCATTTTCCTCAAATAATGGGGTTAAATAGTCACAAAAATGCATATTGTTGGAGCCTGAATGGAATTTTCTTCTGTTAATCTACCCTGGACTGTTAAATGACAAATTTGTTACAGAGTAAAGATTGAGACTCCCGTTTGGCATTAATGTTGATATCCTAACCCAAAACCAAATTCATGCTCAAAAATTAAATAATTAAATTTATATAATTATTTTGGATGGAACTAAGAAACATGAGGTAGAAAACAATGGAATAAGCTCCCAAACAGTTTTATATTGCCAGGAACATTAAGGTACATGTTACAATCATAGAAAAAATAATCATGGGCTCTTCAACCTTCATTACGTCTGGGAAAACCAAATTTACAACAATAGCTTCAAAGTCAAATATATGAAACGTCTTCAAAAACATTTATTTTTGTTCAGTATACAATGGAATCAACTGGGGAACAGGCTATTTTAGATATAGTCTTATGCAATGATAATCTTGGAGTAACTTATATCTAAAAAATGTGAACTATGTAGGGATAAGTGCTGAGATGGCTAAAGTACAGTAAAACATATTCTGCTGTAGAGGCAATGTGAAATCTTTAAATAATTCATAATTTTCAACAATTACTCTTTCCATTAAGAAATAAAAACCCCACAGGAAAAATGGCTAACAAGAAATGTTAAATATAGCTTTCAAGGATGAGGCTTATAATGTTGCCAAAAATAATAAAAAGCCTGAGGATTCAGAAAATGTTAAAATTCAAACAATGAGAGAAAAGTTCATGAAGAAAGGAATAATAGGATGAGAGTAAGCTAGAGACACAGCACAGATTCTAAAAGTCTCTGAGTATTTCAAAAAAAGATAAGTAAATAGGTCCCATAGAGGCAGAGAGAGGAAACATCATTAATGGAGAGTGAAGACATTAAACACACTTTGTATCTATTTTCTGTGTAGAAAGAATTTGAAGTAATGAATAAACACAGAAACTAAGAGCTGGCATAGGCCATTCGGTTCTTTCAGACTGTTCTGCCATTCAGTATGACCATGGCCAATACTCTATCTCTGTGTCATATTCACGCTTTCTCCCCAGAACTTTTGATGTCTTTAAAATCTAAAAATGCACCTCTTTCTTGAATGTATTCAGTGACTTAGCCTGCACAGTCTTCTGTGGTGGGGAACTTCACATGTTCACTACACTTGGAGTGAAGAAAGATTTTCTCCTCTCAGTCTACCACATATTCTGAGACTGTGTCCCCTGATTCTAGACTCCCCAGCCAGGAAAAGCAACCTCCCTGTATCTAATCTGTCTAGTCCTGTTAGAATTTTGTACCTTTAAGTGAGAGCCCTTCTCGTGAATACAGGCTGATTCAAACCAATCTTTCCTCATTGGACAGTCTAGCCTTCCCTGGTGTCAGCGTTGTGAACCTCCACTGCACTCTTTCTATGGCAAGTATATCCTTTCATAGGTTGGGAGATGAAAACTGCACACTTTATTCCAGGTGCAGTCTTACCAAGACCCTGTATAACTGCAATTAGATGTGCATAAGTCTGAACTCAAATCGTCTTGCAATGAAGGCCAATTTCCCATTTGTCTTCTCAATTGTTGCTTGTCTACTTTCATTGACTGGTGTACAAGGACACCCAGATCACTTTGTACGTCTACACTTCCCAGATTATCACCATTTAACTCATACCCTTCCTTTCTGCTACATCACCTTCACATTTAGCCATGCTGTACTGCATCTGTCATGTGTTTACCTCCTTGTTAACTTGTCTAAATCACCTCAAAGTCATCTCGCATGCTCCTCAAAACTAAATCCTGTCTAGTTTTGTGTCATCGGCAAACTTGGAAATATTGCATTTGGATCCCTAATCCAGATTGTGTGTATATATTGTGAATAGTTGGGGCCTAACCACTGATCCTTATGGCAACCCACTAGTTACTGCCTACCAGTCAGACAAAGGCCAATTTATACACACTGTGTCCCCTTTCTATCAACCAATTCTCAATCCATGCCATTACCCCATCCCATGTGTTTTAATATCGCTCACCAACCTCTTTTGAGGAATCTTATCAAAAGCATTCTGAAAATAAATAAATACACCTCATCCACTGGTTCTCCTTTATCTAGTGACATCCTCAAAAAAACTTAGTAGATTTGTTAAGTAAGAACCAAGGTTTAGTGAAAATGAAAGGTTTAAGGATATTATTAATAAGGAAATAGTACTGAAGGAATAATCGAGACTGAAAGCCAACAAAATCTTCTAAACCACATGGCCTCCATCTTAGATTTTAAAAAGAGTTGGTGACAGAGATAGTGATACATCGGCATGTATCTTTCAGAATTTTCTAGATTCTAGAATGATCATCATGCATTAGAAGGTAGTAAATAAAAATCTACTTTTAGGAAAGGAAGGAAAGAGAAATGTACAAGCTATAAGCTACTTAAACCTATTTAATCACTAGTAACGCATTCCACAGTATCATTATCTTTTGTGTAAATAGTTAATTGTGTGTGTCTGTGGGAATTAATTGAAAAATTCATCGTAGTGGCTCAAAAGTTCTATGATGGAATGCTTATGTTTGGTCTAGATGCTGGTGAGTCTTCTAACCTATTCTCAGTCACTAATAGGGTTAAACAGGACTGCATTCTAGTGTCAGCCCTCTTCAGGATGTTATTGTCCACAATGCTCTCCAATGCCTTCTATAATGGTAACCCTGGCATTGAAATCAGAAATATGGGAAGTTGCACAATATGGCACAACACCAGGGTAAGGCTAGGGTGTCTAAGGGCATATGTGCAACTTTTGATTTGCCAGTGCTGTGGTCTTAGAGCTGGACACAATGTAGAACGTGTTTCTTCTCCAATGCATGCAACAACTTCATCTGCTTTATTATTTGCATGAAGGTAACTGAACCCTGCTCTAAATAAGGCTTTAGTCTGTGACCAGTGCGTGTCAATAGTGGATATATTGACAATGAGATACATGCAAGAACTATCCAAGCTAATGTAGACTTTGCCAGATTTTGAACATCAGTCTGGGCAGAAAGAGATAGTAAGAACTATCGATGCTGGAGTCAGAGATTACACAGTGTGGAGCTGGAGGAACACAGCAGGTCAGGCAGCATCAGAGGAGCAGGAAAGCTGATGTTTCGGATCGGGGCCTTTCTTCAGAAATGGGGGAGGGGGAAGGGAGCTCTGAAATAAATAGAGAGAGGAGGGGTGGGGCTGGGGAAGGTAGGTAGGATGGTGATAGGTGAGTGCAGGTAGGCAGTGTCTGGGATTGGTCAGTGAGGTGGAAGGGGCAGATAGGTGGGGGAGAAGACAGACAGGTCAAAGAGGCAGGGATGAGAGGGAGGATTGGTCATGGGATGAGGTCGGGGATGGGGAGATTTTGAAGCTAGTAAAGTCCACATTGGGACCATTGGGTTGTAGGTTCCCAAGGCGGAATATGAGGTGCTGCTTCTCCAGTTTCCAGGTGGCATCGCAGTGACACTGGAGGAGGTCCAGGATGGACATGCCGTCCAGAGAGTGGGAGGGGGAGTTGAAGTGGTTCGTTACTGGAAGGTGTTGTCATTTGTCGCGAACCGAGCGCAGGTGCCTTACGAAGCGATCACTGAGCCTCTGCAGAAAGAGAAGCCTGCCTGTCAAGCTCAAAGTTCATAAAAGGCTCTTGTGGGATAGTGGTAGTGCCCATACCTCTGGGCCAGAAAGTCTGGTTTCAAGCCCCACCTGCTCCAGATGTATGAAATAACATGAGTGCACAGGCTCATTTAAAAAATATTTACAAAATATAATCCATAGAACAATAGTCTTCCCCACTCTGGTCTATGTATGTAAGACTTGGATTGCATGGTAGAACCATGCCAGGACACTCAATCACTTTCACTTGAGCAGATTTCTGGAAATATGTGAAGATCAGATGGCATGAAAACTCCCAGACACTGAGATGCTCAACGAAGTTAGCACATCAAACATTCACACCATGTTGAGACAGCCCCTGTGGACAAACTATCAAATTGGGTGGGTCATGTAGGCAGAGAGTGAGGATGAAGGGGTCTCTGTTATTCATTAATGGATTTCTGCAGGAATCCATGTTGGGACCATAACTATTCACGTTATACATTAATGATCTGGATAAAGGAACTGAGGGAATTGTTGTTAAGTTTCCAAATGACACAAAAGTAAGTGGAGGAACAAGTAGTGTTGAGGTGGTGGGGAGGCTGTAGAAGGACTTGGACAGGCTAGGAGAGTGGGCAAAGAAATAACAGATGGCATACATTGTGAGAAAGTGTGAGGCTATGCATTTTGGTAGGAAGAATAGAGGCATAACCTATTTTCTAAATGAGGAAAATTTCAGAAATCTTAAGGTCAAAGGGACTTAGGAGTCACAGTTCAGGATTCTGTTAAGGTTAACAGACAGGTTCATTTGACAGTTAGGAAATGCAATTTCGGTATTCATTTCGAGATGGCTAGAATACAAGAACAAGAATATATTCTTGAGGCTGTATAAGGCTCTGGCCAGATTACATTTGAAATATTGTGAGTAGTTTTAGACCCGTATTGAAAGATGTGCTGGCATTGGAGGGGATCCAGAGGAGGTTCATAAGAATAATCCTGGGACTAAAGGACTCGTCATATGAGGAGTGGTTGAAGAATTTGGGTCTGTACACAGTTTAGGAGGATAAGGGGAGGGATCTGTTTGAAACTTACAGAATACTGAGATGCCTATATAGAATGGATGTGGAGAATGTGTTTCCACTAATAGGAGAGGCTAGGACTGAGGGCAAAGCCTCATAGGGAAGGGATGACCCTTTAGAACTGAGATAAAGAGGAATTTCTTCACTAGATGATAATGAATCTGGGCACTCATTGCCACAGAAGGCTGTAGAGGTCAAGTCTTTGAGAGTCTTTAAGACAGAGATAGAGAGGATCTTGGTTAGTAAGGGGATCAAAGGTTACAGGGAGAAGGCAGAAGATTGGGATTGAGAAACAGATAAACCAGGATTGAATGTTAGAACAGACTTGATGGACCGAATGACCTAATTCTGCTCTGCTATCTTATGGTCTTACGCTGTCAGTGCTTACCCTAGCACTGTGTTCATTTCACTTGCTTTAGGCTTGCTATCATTCTGCATCTGCAAAGACAAACTTTCCAAATGCTAATAATTTAAAAAATATATTTTTACCTTTATTAGATGCCAGGAGATCCTTTCCCCCAACTGTGCTCATCCTTTTAAGTATTTGCAGCAGCTTTAACAAACCAGACATCCTGCTTCCACCCCCACATCTAAGTCAATATGCACAGGAAATTCATCCTAATTAGTTTCAGTTGATTTATTTAAACTTGAATACCCATCACGAGATGCAAACAGCCAGTAGACAGATGACTGTAGGTGCAATCAAGTTTAAGTTCATCATCAGACAACTGCGTCAGAGACTGCTGAAAATTAAAGAATTAAAGCTAAACAAAAACTGTTGAAACTGTTCAGCCCCATGCCTAAATATGTATTTGGATGTGTCTATGCTACATAAAGCAATGTTGTTTTCTTCTGCAAGTGACACGAGAACCATTATAATCTGCTGGGTTTTAATGTGATAAGTATCCTGCCATATCTCTTTGACATTCACTGAGGAAGAGATTAAAAGCTACGATGGAGCAGAATTAATCATACTGGCCTTAAGAAAGTTACAATATTCTGGTTTCTGCTTGTTATGTCCAGATGGTGTTAACTTGTGATCATGTTTCCTTTATGTATCTCCAATAAAACTAACATTGGATTCACAGAACTTAAACATTCAAGAAACATAACTCTTTACACAGATACTTGCACCTTTTTCCATTGTTCTCACTCCCAGAATTATACTTTCTTTTCCCTTCCATCTACCTAAAACTTTTGATTGCAACAAAGATGACTATTAAATGTGGTAGGAGAGGGTTCCTAAAGTTTTACTTTAGTATGTCTTTGTCTGATAAAGGTGATCTGGACTACAATCCAAATCACAAAAAAAGTTCCAAACCAAACCAGTGCCTTAAGGACAACAATTAAAGCCACTATTTGAACAGAATTCAACCTGAGAAAGTTTCTTCCCATGATTGGCACAGAGGTTCAGTGGTTAGCACTGCTGCCTCACAGCACCAGGGACCCAGGTTTGATTCCAGCCTTAGGCAATTGTCTGTGTGGAGTTTGCACATACTCCTGTATCTGAGTAGATTTCCTCTGGGTGCTCTGATTTCTTCTCACTCCCTCTACTGACCCCTTCTCCCGCCTCCAACACAAGCCATCCTCCTGGACACCACCCCAAGGCCTCCTACCCTCCCTCGACCTCTTCATCTCCAACTGCCGTCAAGATATCAATCGCCTCAATCTCTCTATCCCTCTCAAACACTCCAACCTCTCCCCCGCAGAACGTGCAGCCCTCCACTCCCTCCGCTCCAATCCCAACCTCACCATAAAACCCGCGGACAAGGGAGGGGCAGTCGGAGTATGGCGCACTGACCTCGACATTGCTGAGGCCAGGCACCAACTCTCTGACACCTCCTCCCACCGCCCCCTAGATCATGACCCCACCCCCGAGCACCAAACCATCATCTCCCAAACCATCCACAATCTCATCACCTCAGGTGACCTCCCACCCACCGCCTCCAACCTCATCGTTCCCCAACCCCACACAGCCCGTTTCTATCTCCTCCCCAAAATCCACAAACCTGAATGCCCTGGTCGACCCATTGTTTCCGCCTGCTCCTGCCCCACCGAACTCATCTACACCTACCTAGACTCCATTTTCACCCCCTTGGTCCAGGAACTCCCTACCTACGTCCGTGACACTACCCACGCCCTCCACCTCCTCCAGAACTTCCAATTCCCCGGTCCCCAACACCTCATTTTTACTATGGACGTCCAGTCCCTATACACCTGTATTCCCCATGCTGATGGCCTAAAGGCCCTCCGCTTCTTCCTGTCCCGCAGAACGGACCAATCCCCCTCCACCGACACCCTCATCCGCCTAGCCGAACTCGTCCTCACCCTCAACAACTTTTCTTTCAATTCCTCCCACTTCCTACAGACAAAGGGGGTGGCCATGGGTACCCGCATGGGCCCAAGCTATGCCTGCCTCTTTGTAGGTTATGTGGAACAATCCCTCTTCCGTACCTACACTGGCCCTAAACCCCACTCTTCCTCCGTTACATTGATGACTGCATCGGCGCCGCTTCGTGCTCCCACGAGGAGCTCGAACAGTTCATCCACTTCACCAACACCTTCCACCTCAACCTGAAGTTCACCTGGACCATCTCCAACACTTCTCTCTCCTTCCTGGACCTCTCTGTCTCCATCTCGGGCAACCACCTAGAGACAGATGTCCATTTCAAGCCCACTGACTCCCACGGCTACCTGGAATACACCTCCTCCCACCCACCCTCCTGCAAAAATGCCATCCCCTATTCCCAATTCCTTCACCTCCGCCGCATCTGCTCCCAGGATGAGACATTCCACTCCCGCACATCTCCAATGTCCTCATTCTTCAAGGACCGCAACTTCCCCCCCACAGTGGTCGAGAACGCCCTTGACCGTGTCTCCCGCATTTCCTGGAACACATCCCTCACGCCCCGTCCCTGCAACAATAACCAAAAAAGAATCCCCCTCGTCCTCACATACCACCCCACCAACCTCCGGATCCAACGCATCATCCTCCGACACTTCCGCCATCTGCAATCAGACCCCACCACCAAAGACATTTTTCCCTCCCCACCCTTATCTGCCTTCCGGAGGGACCACTCCCTCCGCGACTCCTTTGTCCGCTCCACACTCCCCTCCAGCCCCACCACACCCGGCACTTTTCCCTGTAACCGCAGGAAGTGCTACACCTGCGCCCACACCTCCTCCCTCACCCCAATCCCAGGCCCCAAGAAGACTTTCCACATCAGGCAGTTGTTCACCTGCACATCTGCCAATGTGATATACTGCATCCGCTGTAGCCGTTGTGGCTTCCTCTACATCGGGGAAACCAAGCGGAGGCTTGGGGACCGCTTTGCAGAACACCTGTGCTCAGTTCGCAACAAACAACTGCACCTCCCAGTCGCGAACCATTTCAACTCCCCCTCCCATTCCTCAGATGACATGTCCATCCTGGGCCTCCTGCAATGCCACAATGATGCCACCCGAAGGCTGCAGGAACAGCAAATCATATTCAGCCTTGGAACCCTGCAGCCCAATGGCATCAATGTGGATTTCACAAGCTTCAAAATCTCCCCTCCCCCAACCGCATCCCAAAACCAGCCCAGCTCATCTCCACTTCCCTAACCTGTTTTTCCTCTCACCTCAAGCCACACCCCCATCTCCTATCTACTAACATCATCCCGCCCCCTTGACCTGTCCGTCCTCCCTGGACTGACCTATCTCCTCCCTACCCCACTACCTACACTCACCTTTACTGGCTCCATCCCCGCCTCTTCGACTTGTCTGCCTCCTCTCCACCTATTCTCTCCTCTATCCATCTTCTATCCGCCTCCCCCTCTCTCCCTATTTATTTCAGAACCCTCTCCCCTCCCTCACTTCTGATGAAGGGTTTAGGCCCGAAACGTCAAGTTTTCCTGCTCCTATGATGCTGCTTGACCTGCTGTGTTCATCCAGTCCCATGCTTGTTATCTCAGCTTAGGTGGATTGGCCAATGCTAAATTGTCCCATAGTGTCCAGCGATGCGTAGGCTAGGTGAGTTAGCCGTGGGAAATGCAGGGTTACAGGGGCAGGGTAGGGGGGTGGACTGGGTGGGATTGTCTTCAGAGGGTCAATGTTGACTTGATGGGCTAAATAGCCTGCTTCCAGACTGTATGGATTCTATGATCTCTATGACCAATTTCATAGATCAGCATGCAAAATATGTTTTGTTGTCAAATTGTATTTAATTCCCATTTAAGATACTTCTCATATAACATGGGAATTCAACTATTTAAAAATAATTGTTTCCCAAAATCCATTCCCTTTTAATCTGCCTCATATTCTCCCATTGATGTTTCAGTCTCTATTTTACTTCCACTAAGTTATAAAATCATTCTACAATTGCTTTGACAACAAAAAGTGAGCTATGTTATCAATAGAACTGACAGACTTAGACTGTTGTTTCAAATTCCCCCTCGTCCTTCCAACACCATTGTGCATGTAATCATTGAAACTTGGCTTGACACTTATAAGCCTACTATGTGTTCGTTCAAGATGACCATATAACTCTGTAGGATGACTAACTTTAATGCTTCATACAGATTTATACACAGTTCAGTGATATTCTTGGGTATATTTTACAAAATTGCTTATATTTCGGCCAGGTTTAACTGCTATTTTGCATAACATTTAGAACACGACGAAGGCTCATCTTTATGTACTTTACCAATATTGTAGTTACAACTTAGAGGGTTGTTACAAACGTATTTCTGTTTTGCAGTCTTACTGCTTTGACTCAGTTAGCATGTCTTGTCGCTATATGCATGCCCCATACCATGGTGGAGCACTTAGCACTTGTGTAAATGATGTAGACCATCGCATTTCAAGCCACATGTGCTATTTTATATGGCAATTTGTAGGCACTAAGTGGTAATTGCCTGTGGCACTGTTAAAACCACTTTTCATGAGGTTAAATGGAGGACCTGCATATAAAATACAGCTGCATCTGTCATCGCCAAGACAATTCCAAAATATCTGAAGGCTTTCTATTTGTAAGGCACAGAAGCCTATGTAAAACAGGTTGTAGAGGTAGTTAAACTGATGGATCTGAGGTTCACTTCTAGCATATGTTTATGTTTAACAAATAGCTGCTATATGATCTTGACATATATAAAGGATTTGCAATGACCTTTCACTGTGAATTGTGTCTTGCCATTATCAGTAAAGGGCTCTGGACCATTCATATTGTCCACCAGTTCATTTCAGATGCTCAGCTAATTTTGCACCACACAGAGTCACTGTATGTATTTGTTTACTTTCTTTTAAACTTTATCAGCCACAGCAAAAACAAAGAATCTTTGCCAGTGTAGGATTTCTCACTTTAAGGGGAAGCACTGTTAGTCGTCATGTGTTTCAGCAAAAACCTTTCCCCAATTTAGTTGGTATAAGATTGCTACAACATCATCCTGAGCACACTTAGCAACTTTCTATTTGATGTCATAAGTTCTTCATACAGTTTCACTGTAACAGAATGTTTGAAAGTGAATCTTTGCTTGGTGCTTTTTTTGAGAAGCAGAATGTCATAATGTCTTAGAGATAACAAGCACGGGGCTGGATGAACACAGCAGGTCAAGCAGCATCATAGGAGCAGGAAAACTCGACGTTTCGGGCCTAAACCCGAATGTCTTAACCCAGTTACTTTCTCTCACAGTGTTTTAACGACCTAATTCAAATTATTTACATTTACGGAAAGCTGACTGGTATTTCTTGATCCCTTCCAGGTTTGCCATTCCTTCTTTATGTTAATGGTTTAATAGTCTCTGTCTCTGCCCTTCTATTTCACTGCTTTGTGATTTGAATCCAACTTCCACAATCATTTTGTGCATTCATTTCCTTGGATGGCAAGCTGAGTTGCAGTGAATGGGTTCTACCTGTATTTTGTTTATTTATCTTTTGCTTTTCTTAGCATTAGTCAATAGTTATTTGCAATCTAAAAAAAATCTATCAAACTGTAATAATTTGTTCCTTCAATTTAGAGAATATTACCTCCAAGGTTACTGGCTGAGAATTTAAAACAGGTTAAAGACAAGACAGAAAGGGCTCCTTAACAAGAACGCCAATTTCTGTGTTACAAATTCTCTTCCTTAAGATCTTTCTGTACTGTCTTGGTTCCAATTGTGTTTTTATGTCAGAATTATTTGCTGCATGCATTTCAAGTGCTAATATACTTCAAGTTGTATGTTCTACTTGCATGTATTTTATTCCTCTGTATATGCTATCCATCTGGTTGGCATATTTCAGTTAAGCATCTGGCAGGCATACAGCAATTTAAAATGAAATGTTAGTGCAGCGCTAGGAAGGTAGACTGCTACACTGAGCTGACAGTATCAACTGCAGATACAAAGTAACATTAAAGAGCAATTTTAACATTAGCTTGATGGCCTATGGACCCCAATTTGATGAATGCGCTCAATAATGAATAGCTTTGAACTATTTCAGGCCCTTGCTGAGTCGACTGGAGATTTTCACAGACACAAAACCTTAATTGGCCTTTTTTTCATTGTTCAACCTCCCTTACTCACATTCCATAGTATAAGGGCTTCTTTTAGGGTGGCATGGTGGCTCAGTGGTTAGCACTGCTGCCGCACAGTGCCAGGGACCCAGGTTCAATTCCACCCTCAGGCAACTGTTTGTGTGGAGTTTGTATATTGTCTCTGTGTGCAGGTGCTCCAGTTTCCTCCCACAGTCCAAAGATGTGCATGCTAGGTGGATTGCCCATAGTGTTCAGGGATGTGTGGGTTATAGCAGGATGGGTCTGGGTAGGATGCTCTGAGGGTCAGTGTGGACTTTTTGGGCTGAAGGGCCTGTTTCCACACTTTAGGGATTCTATTCTATAAATGTTCCATCGCTGTGCTAAACTACAGCTCAGATAAGAAGAATTTGCATTTATATCAAACCCTAACATGTTTTTAGGGTGCCCCAAAGTGCTTCACAATCAACAAGTTATTTCTGAAATGTAGTCACTTCTGGTGGGCTGTGTAGCCTGGAGCAGGTCTCCAGCAGTGGCATGGCTTGGGCTGGTATAGCCCAGTGCGGGTCTTTGGCAGTGGCATGTCACGGGACGGTGTAGCCCAGAGCAGGTCTCTGGTGGCTGCATGGCATAGGCTGGGTGAAGCCCAGGTGGGACTCTAGCAGCACAGGAAAAATTAGACTCTCTTAAGTTATCTTTCAAAAAATTTTATTTTAAGTTAACGTGAATGGTGCCTATGCATGGCAACAATACACACTTTTCATTGTAATTTATATTGAATACACGTGACAATACATGATCCAATTCAATTCAATTCAAATTCACTTATGTAGGTGAGTGTGACGTCAAAGTTTTGAACAGCCAAGACCTTTAAACAGAAAATGAATTAATGACAAACAATTTAAATAAATGCAACAAAAAGAATAAGAAAAGACCAGCTAGTCCATTGAAGGGTTTAGGCCCGAAACGTCAAGTTTTCCTGCTCCTATGATGCTGCTTGACCTGCTGTGTTCATCCAGCCCCATGCTTGTTATCTCGGATTCTCCAGCATCTGCAGTACCTTTTATCTCTGTCCATCAAAAGCCTGCTGTTAACTATCATGGCTCAACTCATTGAAGCAATGGTCTGTGTGAATCAGATGTATATGTTCCTTATCAACCCCCAGTCAACATATAATATCTTGGGAAAGGCAAACAATCCAGAGGGATAAAACATCTAGGTCAATTTAGGAAAACACCCCATCCTTATCATCCAAGGGCAATCAAGCTAGTTCCAGGAGACAATGTGGACTTGATGATATATTCCAATACCATACTTTCTGTAATCAGTTTTGTCAGTCTGTTAGGAATTTATCCAGCTTCCTTCTGTTTACTTGCAGCAAATCCATATTTCTTCATTGGTCAATAACTCTGCAAATAAAAATTCTTTGTCATATCTGAACATTTTCTATATGAATGCTACTTATACTCATGTCCCCTATCCTTCCTAACCTATCTAACTCAAGGAACTAACCACATGGACTGAATTTGATCCTTTCATTAATTTAAAGACCTCAATCGAATTTGTTTGAAGTCTATGGCTTTCTGGATCAAACAAGCTCCAGCTCATGGTAATTAATGGCCTTTGAGCTATATATCAATCAATTGGCAATCCTCTGAACTATTTTTAGATTCTCTCTATCACGCAGCATGAGGGTCAAAATGGGACATGGTATTTTAAATTAAATCTCGTCAACATTTTACACACATAAGTATAGTATTTTCTGTTTTATATATAGGCAGTGCGGGCAATCCTTGGGTTGTGAACTAGTTCTGTTCTTGAGTCTGTTCGCAATTTGTTTTGTGTGATGGTCAGAACACAATGCAGGATAATGTAAAATAGCCATTTGTAAGTACAAGGGAATGTTTGCTTGTTGGATCTTTAAAATTAATCTTTAAAATTAATCTTAATACAGCCCTGAATGTGATTGCATTTGTAAGTACGAGCGTATGTGAGTTGGGCGTTTATAAATTGGGACCCCTATACGTCTTAGAACTTTTTGAAATAGCCTCACAACACTTTCTGTTCCCTTTCTTAATTCATGCAGTTCAGCAGCCAAGTCTTTCTCTGGTCAATGACTATAGACTTTGGTGCTGGCCCTATACAGCATGCATTGCAATTGTCTTCATTAAGTAAAAATATTTTTCTTTCCTTCTCTACTCTGACCTCCGATAATTGTGAGGCACTAGTGGACAACTTTGTTACTAAAGTTCTGTCCAATCAATTACCTATGTCTATTGTATCATTAAAAAGATTTCATTGATTGGAGTCTGTTGATCTGTTGCTTCCTTAATTTTATTCCAAAATTCATTTAGATAACTGAATGCACACAAAAGACTCGTAGAAGTTCTGAGTAACTTTGTAGATGTTTTATTGATACACGCTTGAACCTATTAGGCGGTGAAGGTTCCCTTTGTGTGCAATTTGTAATATAGAATTTCCAACGAGTGTTTCCCCTCCAACAAGAGAGAAAACCCTTAGAAATCAGCTTTCAAAAGCCTGTTGAGAAAGAAAATATAGGCTATAGGAAAGATGTTGTTAAACTTGAGAGGGTGCAGAAATGATTTATGAGGATGTTGCCAGGGTTGGAGAGTTTGAGCTTTGGGAAAGGCTGAATAGGCTGGGATTATTTTCCCTGGAGCATTGGAAGCTGAGAGGCGACCTTATAGAAGTTTATAAAATCATGAGCAGCATAGGTAGGGTAAATAGCCACGGTCTTTTCCCCAGGGCAGGGGAAGGGGAAAGATATGAAAGGGACCTGAGGAGCAACTTTTTAATGCAGAGGATGATAGGGTATGAAATGAGCTGCCAGAGTAAATGGTGGAGGCTGGTACAATTACAACATTTAAAAAGCGTCTGAATGGGTACATGAATAGAAAGGGTTTAGAGGGATATGGGCCAAATGCTGGCAAAGAGGACCAGATTAATTTAGGTTATTTGGTTGGCATGGATGAGTTGCACTGATAGATCTGTTTCTATACAGTACTACTCCATGACTTTGATTCGAATAAGTTTATAATTATGTTAAATAAGAAGATAAATTTTTAAGGCTTTTCGAGCAGCGATAAAAATGGAGAAATCAAGTACCTGATGCACGAAGCATGCTACTGCCATATGACAACTTGTGATGTTGAATAATTAATTAAACATGCTCCCTTCTGAAATTGAAAGCATACAGCTACAGACTACTTGCATATTTCACTCAAAATTGTCTGGACCTTTGGAGTCTTGCTGACTTTTAAAAAATAAGTCAAAATCCTATTGTGTGAATAAATACTTCTTTTTGTGTTTCCAAAAAAGTCTCAAATTGCAACTTGTATTAGCTGTTTTTGTTGGGAACACTGCCTTTTTTACATGCTGTTGTTTTAGTGAATGATTCTCTTCATTGTTCTTGGTTGCTGCTAGCATTTAAATAGGTGCACCTTATTATACACATTCTTCCACCTTTAGCTGCTCCACCTGCAACAGAAGAGTTCCATCAAGCTCTGACTTAATGTATGTGGTGTACAAACACTTTAAATCACAGAGATGGTAATTAAGTCCTTAATGTGGTGTACACGGCATGAGTGATGGTTCCCAAATGTACAAAATGTGTGTAAAAATGAGAAGCATGCTGATGTTCACTTGCACCTAAATTTTAGCAGACTTCTTCCTCATTTTCATAAGCCACATTGGTCATTTCCCTTCAAACAGCAGGTGGCTACTATTTGCTGAAGGAGGTTCATCAGTCTCCAAAAGGGTCATTTTCTTTTTGGCACATATCCTAAAGGAGGACCCATTGTCTGTATCTCATGCACAATTGTAATTGTGATGCAATGCCACCGTAACCAGTCCCTTCAGTATTCTATCTCCACCACAACTTTCTCTTTAACTGCAAACTACAATCCTTTAACTGCTGTATTGTGAGATTTTCTGATTCTCATCATGATGTCTTGCTGTGAATCAGAAAATCTGAGGGAATCCCATCAGAAAATTAAACCAATTCCTATGGCTGTGACATTGTTCAAATGAATTGCTTGTTCTAGTCTTGTGCTAACTTTCTAAGTGTATTTTTAGTACCATACATTCAGCTGACTTGAATATTCTATTATATTCATGGTATACGTCTTATAGATGATTTAAAAAAAGCTTTTAGAGGTCTGGAATGAGTCATTAATTGGAAATTAAAATGTCTCTCACTTGTTCCTGTGAATACAGTATTGATAGGATTGATCAAATGAGTAGAAAAAGCAGAAATTGTTGGAAAAACACAGCAGGTCTGGTAGTATCTATGGAGAGCAAGCATTGTTTATTTTTCAGATCTAGTGACTCTTCTTCAGAACACAATTGAATAATGACATACTTGGAAATTTAGAAGGGCCGAGCCGCCTACATTTCTGCCTTCGCAATCAGCTTACTTATCTTACCTGTAGGCACACTCTCCTGACCACTGACCACTGACCATTAACCAAATCAGAGGACTCCAACTTAGAGGATGTAACTGCCATGGTGACAAGGAGCTAGTTGGTGCATGAAAATTGAAGATCATTAAAGTGGTGGAAGGTGTTCAAAGACATGTCTTGTTGGTGGGAAGCAACTGGACAAAGAACAAAAGGCTGGAAAAATGGAGATAAAAAAATTGATCAGTGGAGCAGGAATTGACTGAAATGATGGGTGTACTTAGGTATTTCTGTTCGTGGATCTTGGGAAGGATATAGAAGTGAGATATTCAAGGTCAGGGGACAGTGGTGTTGGGGGGAAAAGTGGTAATTGAGCTGCAATCAGTGACGGCTTTGAAAACACTTGGTGTTTAGTGGCTGGAATTTAGCTTAGCTTTTAGCAAAATCCTACTGGGCAATTGGACTGGGATTCATATGAGATCATCAAAGCTTGTAATTTTGTACGTGTTTGTCATGATGACCTCAGAATTGCGTGAGAAACAACAAACATTTGAGAAGGGTATGAAGAAGGGACGCTGGATTTGAAATGTTGACTCTGCTTTCTCTCCTCATCTGCTACCAGACCTGCTGAGTTTCTCCAACAATTTCTGTTTTTATTTCCAATCTCCAGCATTTGCAGTTTTAGGTTTTATTTTTATGTTAGTATTAATGTACAGCAGCTGCAATACCTTCAGAGTACTTTGGGAAGAAACATGAAAATTCATACTCTGACTTTACTGACCAAAAACTTGATTAGTGCCAGCAGAACAATTATTACCAATGGCAATTTTTGGACTATAGTCTTTAGTTTCAATAATTAGCAGTAAATGACACAATATTAATTGTTAAAAGCATTGTGCTAAGAAAATGTTCTATTTTGCACACATCAGGGCAATTTACAAGGAATACCTATGGAATACTGTATTTAATTCTGGTCTCCCTGCTATAGGAAAAATGTTGTTAAACTTAAAAGAGTGCAGAAAAAATTTACAAGGATGTCGCTGGGGTTTGACAGTTTGAGCAAAGGGCAAGGCTGAAAAGGCTGGGGCTATTTTCTCTGGAGCATTGGAGGCTCCAGCAGGAAGTTTATAACATCATGAGGGGCATGGATAGGGTAAATAGGCAAGGTCTTTTTCCCAAGGAAGGAGAGTCCAAAGCTAGAGGGCATAGGTTTAAGCTGAGAGGGGAAAAATATAAAAGGGGCCTAAAGGGACAAGTCTTTCCGAGGGTTGCGCATGTATGGAATGAGCTGCCAGAGAAAGTGGTGGAGGCTGGAATAATTACAACATTTAAAAGACATCTGGATGAGTATATGAATAGGAAAGGTATGGAGGGATATGAGCCAAATGCTGGCAAATGGGACTAGATTAATTTAGGATATCTGGTTGTCTTGTATGAGTTGGACAGCAGGATCTGTTTCTATGCTGTATGGCTCTATGATTCTAAATGCAAATCAACATTTATATGGTCTGAAAGGAGTGTGTGGATTGGTTGGCAAGTGAAGTTTGATTGGCGGAGGCATTGCCATGGAGAATGTACCAGTTAGAAAGTTAACTGTCAAGCTTTGTCTAAATTTTAAACAAGGCAGATTGATTTTACTTTGTCGAAGAATTGCCCTGAAAAAGCTTAAGTTATACAATACTATTGTTGGAAGCAGCAGATGCATCATCCACAGTTCTGGGAGCAGTCATCTTATTCCATATTCAATGTGATGAGATAAGATGACCTGTTTATTATGCTTCAAAGGCTCTTGCCGAAACTGCAGTCTGCAGTAATAGTGAAAGAAGTGACTTGGAAATGCAAGAAAATTTCTGACTGTGCCCGAGGCATCCAATCAAAATTAAAACTGGCAATAAAACACTGGCACCTTAATTGAATACAAATGACATCAATAACATATGTCCAAGACTCTCGAAATTTGAATTGTGACTGAGATGATACAGTATATTCAAGGAATCATGCCAGATTACTGTGGACACTATTAAGGATAACCATTGACTGCCCAGGGTCAAAAGGTTAAAATTATTTCCAAAAGGTCATGGCTTCATGGCTTTAACCACTCAACATGCATCAGCAACAGCCAGGAACAGCAGTGGCAGCCTCCTGGGTGTCTTGGCGATTGGAATGGCACCTGCACCATTGTGAAGATGAGACTTGGGACTCAGAGATCTGAACTTTTCTTTTCTTGCTTACCTTTTCGCTCAGTTAAATCCTTTAATTCTGGTTTTGTAACCAATTGGGTGCCAGCAAATGGCAACTTTGTGCACTTTTTTTTGTACTTATGTATTCCTACACTTAGTACATGCGACAAATAAATAAATCTCTCTCCAAAATCTCTCTCTCTCTCTCTCTCTCTCTCAGTGAATTGACAAGAATTTTGAGAGTCTTAATTGTGCATTGAGGATGTTGCAGATTTTCTACTATTAACTTTATGGCTGGCCAGAGTAGCTCTCCAGTAATACAGTCCTGCAGCACTACTTTCAACAGTGTCACCATTGGATGTCAATGTCAGAGGGTCGTGAGACTTTGGAACGCCTTGCCGCAGAGAGCTGTAGGGGTAGAGTCCTTCTGCATTTTTAAGGCTGAGATAGGTATTTGCTGATCAGTTGGGGAATCAAGGGTTACGATGAAAACACAAGAAAGTGGATATGAGGAAAGTCAGATCAGCCATGATCCTATCATATGGCAAAGCAGGCTTGGAGGTTGAATGACTTCCTCTTGTTCCTATTTCCAATGGTCTTACACAAACATCATTAATTGCCTTAAAATTCTGCATACTCTTCATCTGGGCATCCTTTAGAGGATTTCCAGGAACAGTTGGATATTTCCAAGTATCAGGTCTGGGCATTGTAATCTATTTAAAGGCTTGTACCTCATGCTGTCTCAAAGATATGATCTCTCACTATGTTGTTCACAGGTGGGGGCTAGAAAAACACTCTGCACCCTTATTGTCTACAGCCAGGCTGTGGGAACACATTGGTAATGGCCAACTTGAATTCAAGGGGACAGTCTTTCTTGTCTTTGTGGATTATTATTCCACTGGGATGTGGTACAGCACTTAAACTATCTCACCTCTTAGGTTGTATTAACATGTCAGTGCAACGATTTCAAGTTAGAAATATGTGTGTGATTGAGAAATAAGTATGACTAGTTAGATATAGGGCATACATAGATATTGAAAGATTTACATTTACACATAATAGTTAACCATTAAAGACAGCATCTTCAAGCCTGAAAGATTCACTTTGAAATCAGGATTTGACAAGGAGATGACAAACACAGGCTATTATTTTGATTACTATACTAGTGCTCAGTAGAGGCAACAAAAATATATAAATAATAGATTAATTACTAAAATAAGGCCTGGACAGTTCTGCACTATGTAAAGAACTGTCAGAATGGAAATGTGGCTCCACATTTCAGAGGGAGCCCTGATCAGAACCTCTTCACAAAAACGTGGAGCTCCCTTCTTTTGTTAAAAAGAAGGCTGGAGTGGTAGTCTGTGTGCGATTGCAGTTCTTTGGAAAATCTAGCCACCTATTCCTAAGCAGGAGGTATACATCATAGAATCCCTACAGTGCGGAAAAGGCCATTTAAAGAGCATCCTATCCAGACCCAGCGCCCTACCTATCCCTGTAACCTTGCATTTTACAATGGATAATCTACCTGGCCTACATATCCCTGGATGCTTTGGTGCAATTTAGCATGGCCAATCCACCCAACCTGCACATCTTTGGACTGAGAATGAAACCAGAGCACCCCGGGGAAGAACGTGCAAACTCCACACAGACAGTTGCCCAGGGCTGGAACCTAACCTAGATTCCTGGTGCTGTGAGACAGCAGTGCTAACCACTGAGCAACATTGCCACCCCTATATTCTTGAGAGACAAATCCCAAGCTCATAAACTATCTGAAATGCTTACAGCATAGCTAAAGCTTATAAAAATTAAGCAGCCCACATGGACGAAACTAACATTCTTGGACAGCCTCTTCCTCTTTGTGATGCTTATGTGAACCCTATCAATCCATAATTAAGCATTTGTGGGACTGAACTAAACAGACAGAATTTATCAGGGAAACAATCAGTCTAAATTAGCTCGAAACAAGAGTTAAAAGCTAGTGCAGTTGGATGCAATCAAAAGCTAATTGCCTCCGTAAGCCAGCTCAGTGATTTAATCAGTTCATAACTGATTTGAATGGATCTTCAAATCCTTAGTTTTCCGTAATGTGATAAACTTTCACTCACATGAAAGACTATCAAGAATAAATCTACCTCCACATTAAAAATATGCAAATACTCTGCTTCCACCACCTTTGAGGAAGAGCTTTCTGAAGACTCATAAAACTCAGAGAATTCTGTTTCTCCTCGTATGCAATTTGAATGATGACCTCTAATTCTAGACTCTCTCACAAGGTGAAACATCCTCTTCACGTCAACTCTGGCAAGACCCCCATGATCTTGTGTGTTCCAATTAATTCCCCCTTAAGTCTTTTAAACTCCTGTAAATACAAGCCTAGTTATCCAATCTTTCTTCAGAAGGCAATCTGCCCAATCCCTGTAATAATTCAGTAAACCTTTTCTGAACTGCTTCCAGAGAATTTACATCCTTCCTTAAATAACATGACTGTTACTGTACACAGTACTCCAGACGTAGTCTCACCACATGTAATTAAATCATTATCTCCTTACTTTCAAATTCAATTTCCCACACAAGAAATAATAGCATACTATTATCTTTCCTAATTACTTCTGTAGCTGCATACCAGCCTTTTGCAATTCGTGGACACCCAGATCCCTCTGCTATTCAGAAAGCAGCAATCCCTCAGCATTCAGACAATATTCTTCATTTTTATTCTTTCTGCCAAAATGAATAATTTCACATTTAACCACAGCATATTCCATTTGCCAGATGTCTGCCATTCATTTAGCCTATATCTATTACTATATCTCATCTATCTATCTTAATGTCATTAGCAAATTTAGCAACCATACTTTTGGTCCCTTCATCCAAGTAATTTACGTAAGTTGCAAAACATTGAGGACCCAGCACCAATCACTGTGCACACCACTTGTTCTTGCCAACCAGCAAAGTACTCATTCATACCTACTCACTGCTCGCTGTTGGCCAATAAGTCTTCTATCAATACCAATACTATCCCTATAGCATGAGCCTTTATTTTCTGCAATCCCATTTATGTGGTATCTTGTCAAATGCCTTCTGGAAATAATGTTTGTGAAGAGGAGATATGCCACGCATAGAACCCAGATGTTGCTATATTTGACAATGGTCACATTTTACTCATGACTGTGATCAATCTTTTGAAGCCTTGTTTGGATTTGTTTACATCACAAGTGCACCGAGGTACCCTGAGGCCAATGGTTAAACCAAGTGAGGGATATGTGCCATTAAATCCTTCCTGAGAAAGAATGAACATGTTCAGTTAGCCCTACTCATCTCCTAATCTACAGCATCACAGAATGTCTTTGCCCCATACTAGCTTTTGATGGGATATAGGGTATTATCCCAACTTCTCTCCCTTTTCCATATATTCAAACTTTACGATGGAGCACCATGAACAGAAACCAAAAGAAATATGGATGCTGTAAATCAGGAACAAAAGCAGAAGTTGCTGGAAAGGCTCAATAGGTCTGGCAGCATCTGTGAAGAAAAATCAGAGTTAACGTTTTGGGTCTAGTGACCCTTCCTCAGAATTGACAGTCTGAGCTTTTCCAGCAACTTCATTTTTGTTTTTGACCATGAACAGAAAGTTGGATGATATGGGGCATTCCATGCCCACCCCATCCTTTGACCAGAGATGCAGGGGTCATGACCTGTCCAAATAAAGGGTCAAAAAGTATATATCAAAGTTGAGCTGTATTGTGGGGTACTACAATTGTGATATTTCAATGTTGCAACTGAGATCTGAAAGGGTTAATAGTGAGGAATGTCATAAGCACCAGCCACTATGATGACATCACAGGGTCTTGTGGCAGAACACCTTTGGATCTCAAAGGAGTCAGACCTGACATCTGGTCCTCTTCAAAATCTCTAATGATTGTATAAGGTAATGGTTCCGAGAGCATTAATGTTTGTGCTAGTTCATTCTGTTGATGTCGCAGCCTCTGGATGGCAAATCAGGGGAATTATAGCATTGTCTCCTGACAGAGACATATTTGCCTTCTCTACCTTGTGGTAGTAATCATTAATATGGCTAAAAGTTAATGCGATCTGTATGTAGTTACAGTAACGTAACGCTCTTGTTACGAAAGACAAAATCCTCCACTGAGAGTTACTTGTACTCCATCCTCCACCACAGACTACTGTGCAGACCCTTAGAACAGGAGAGGAAGGAGGACAGCACTTTTTGACAACCACAAGCCATCAGTGCTTGACACCCAGGCATCACACCAGAATACTTAACACTATCAGTGATTTGTATCATTGTGAAATACCACAGTGGCAGGCACTATTGGCTAAAATCCAGAAGAGACCAGTGAAAAGAAATCAAAACAACCTGAAGAAAAATAATGTGTTCTTCATGTATAAAAGGGTTACCACTTCAAGAGCCCTGTCATTTTAAGAAAGGCTAAGTTAATCAGTTAGCAGCTGAAAGAATTTACACAATTATCAGTCACCACAGACATGTGGAAAGAGTAGCAGCTTATTAGCTATATTCTAATTTGAAAAGGCATTCAGACACCCCTAAGAAAGGAAATA
The DNA here is from genome assembly GCA_024137785.1 of Ginglymostoma cirratum. NCBI lineage: Eukaryota > Metazoa > Chordata > Chondrichthyes > Orectolobiformes > Ginglymostomatidae > Ginglymostoma > Ginglymostoma cirratum. The sequence goes on along the minus strand of JAHRHZ010000077.1, from coordinate 4,089,553 downwards.
GCGAAGCCAATGTGAGCTACAGTCACACTTAAGAAGGTGGTAGCAGGTTCAAATCAGAATTAAGGGTACAGCAAACAGATACTGGGGACTCTAGCAGTAAGTTATATCCTGAAAGGAAAAGGTTAGAAAACATTGCCAAATGCTGACAAAGTCAGCCTGCGAGAGGGGAAAAATAAGATAGAATCATTTACTGGTAAAACAAGCATTGCAACAGCCACAAAAGTGCACTATAAAATACAGGTATGCAAAATTTAAAATGTGGACATAACATTAAATTATATCAAAGTTGAAAATATTGAAAACAAACTTAAACATCATAAGTCTACTGCAGAAGAAGAGTAAGAACAGTAAAACATTTTTGAGGCTAGAGAAACATTTTGTTAAAAAATAGTAGAACATATTTTAACTGTGGAAACAGTACAACTATGCCATTTTGTTAAAGGACTAAAGTATTCTCAGAAGAATAGGGCACAAACCCTACTGGACGGTATTCTAACTTATAGTTAAACACTTAGTACTAGAGCCCACTGTTGATGTGGCCCAAAGCTATAGGTGGTACTGCCTTCTCCTCCTGAACCAGTCTAAGTAGAGGTGTGTTGTCATGATTATCACAAATTTTCAATCATAATGGTATTTGTGAAACTTCCTGACTTCAAATATGACAACCGATCCTTCTTTCTCTATCTGGGCGCATTTACAATTCACATTAACCAAAGTCCTGGATGCATATGCTATTGGGCATTCCTCTCCATTGGGCCACCTATGGGCTAATACCAGCCCAATGCCATACGGGGAGGCATTGTATGTCAATACCAGAGTTTTCTTGCAATCATAGTGTTTCAACACCTTCGAGGATGATAGCTGTTTCTTTATTTCACTGAAAGCTAGGATTTGTCGATGTGAGTATTTCCAAGGCTGACGCTTTTTCAAGATTGATGCAAAGGTGTTAGGATGGAAGCCAAGTTATGTATGAACTTTTCTTAATAATTTACCAGCCCAAGAAATAACCTGAGCTCCTGGACAGACATGGAAGCCAGGGCACCTTTGATCACACTCACATTATCTTCCAGTGGGTGTAACCCATCTTGTCAACCTTGTAAGACCATAAGACCATAAGACATAGGAGTGGAAGTAAGGCTATTCGGCCCATCGAGTCCAGTCCGCCATTTAATCATGGCTGATGGGCATTTCAACTCCACTTACCTGCACTCTCCCTGTAGCTCTTGATTCCTTGCGAGATCAAGAATTTATCAATCTCTGCCTTGAAGACATTCAACGTCCCAGCCTCCATTGCGCTCCGTGGCAATGAATTCCACAGGCCCACCACCCTCTGGCTGAAGAAATGTCTCCTCATTTCCATTCTAAATTGACCCTCTCTAATTCTAAGGCTGTGCCCACGGGTCCTAGTCTCCCCACCTAACGGAAACAACTTCGCAGCGTCCACCCTTTCTAAGCCATGCATTATCTTGTAAGTTTCTATTAGATCTCCCCTCAACCTTCTAAACTCTAATGAATACAATCCCAGGATCCTCAGCCGTTCATCGTATGTTAGGCCTATCATTCCAGGGATCACCCGTGTGAATCTCCGCTGGACACGCTCCAGTGCCAGTATGTCCTTCCTGAGGTGTGGGGCCCAAAATTGGACACAGTATTCTAAATGGGGCCTAACGAGAGCTTTATAAAGCAGAAGCACATCGCTGCTTTTATATTCCAACCCTCTTGAGATAAATGACAACATTCCATTCGCTTTCTTAATCATGGACTCAACCTGCAAGTTAACCTTTAGAGAATCCTGTACTAGCACTCCCAGATCCCTTTGTACTTCGGCTTTATGAATTTTCTCACCGTTCAGAAAATAGTCCATGCCTGTATTCTTTTTTCCAAAGTGCAAGACCTCGCGTTTGCTCACGTTGAATTTCATCAGTCATTTCCTGGACCACTCTCCTCAACTGTCTAAATCATTCTGCAGCCTCCCCATCTCCTCCGTACTACCTGCCTGTCCACCCAACTTCGTATCATCGGCAAACTTCGCCAGAATGCCCCCAGTCCCTTCATCCAGATCATTCATATATAAAGTGAACAGTTGCGGCCCCAACACTGAACCCTGCGGGACACCACTTGTCACCGGTTGCCATTCCGAAAAAGAGCCTTTTATCCCAACTCTCTGCCTTCTGTCAGACAGCCAATCCTCAATCCATGCCAGTAACTCACCTCGAACACTATGGGCCCTCACCTTACTCAGCAGCCTCCCGTGAGGCACCTTATCAAAGGCCTTTTGGAAGTCTAGATAGATAACATCCACTGGGTTTCCCTGGTCTAACCTACTTGTTACCTCTTCAAAGGATTCTAACAGGTTTGTCAGACACGACCTCCCCTTACTAAATCCATGCTGACTTGTTCTAATCCGACCCTGCACTTCCAAGAATTTAGAAATCTCATCCTTAATGATGGATTCTCGAATTTTACCAACAACTGAGGTTAGGCTAATCAGCCTATAATTTTCCATCTTTTGTCTTGATCCTTTCTTAAACAAGGGGGTTACAACAGCGATTTTCCAATCATCTGGGACTTCCCCTGACTCCAGTGACTTTTGAAAGATCACAACCAATGCCTCTGCTATTTCCTCAGCCACCTCCCTCAGAACTCTAGGATGTAGCCCATCGGGGCCAGGAGATTTATCAATTTTTAGACCTTTTCGCTTTTTTAGCACTTTCTCTTTTGTAATGCCTACCATACTCAACTCTGCCCCCTGACTCTCCTTAATTGTTGGGATATTACTCATGTCTTCCACTGTGAAGACTGATGCAAAATACTTATTAAGTTCTTCAGCTATTTCCTTATCTCCCATCACTAGCCTTCCAGCATCAATTTGGAGTGGCCCAATGTCTACTTTTGCCTCTCGTTTGTTTCTTACGTATTGAAAGAAACTTTTACTATCATTTCTAATATTACTGGCTAGCCTACCTTCGTATTTGATCCTCTCCTTCCTTATTTCTCTCCTTGTTATCCTCTGTTTGTTCTTGTACCCTTCCCAATCTTCTGATTTCCCAGTGCTCTTGGCCACTATATAGGCTGTCTCTTTTTCTTTGATACATTTCTCGACTTCCTTTGTCAGCCATGGCTGTCTAATCCTCCCCTGGATAATCTTTCTTTTCTTTGGGATGAACCTTTGTATTGTGTCCTCAATTACACCCAGAAACTCCTGCCATTGTAGTCCAAGTAAGTCTCTTGGAGGATCTGGAACCCTGCTTAGGTGAACACCTGCCTTGTAAAAATGCCTTAGGACTATATTCAGTTTTTTAAATTGTTCCTTCTTAGTTTTCTGTTATTCGGATTTCATGTAGGTGAACCACTCATAACCAGTTTTTCCCCTTCAATCTTGGGCCTCAGCCTTGCATTACAATCACTCGTAACCAAACCAGCAGCTTTTCATAAGTGACCAGAACTGAAGTTGTACCCTTGATCTGTAAATGTTCCCTGGTGTAGGTTCTCAGCCCAATGAGATCTTGTGCAATATTAAGGGCTGGATTCCAGAGACAAATTTAATTAAAACTGATTCTACAATCACTGATATGACCACGTGGTATCGACCTCCATTTGAACCAGATGACCATTTAACCAGTTGTTTATTTTGATTGCTTAGCAACATCAAAATCAGAAACAATGTAACTGTTCCAAACCAGACTTCCTAGAGTATGATTTCTCCTGGATACCTTCCTGGATACTGGTCTATGGGTTATCTTACTCAATTTAGAAAGTTAGGTTAGAAATAGGTTAGAATTAATAGGACTGTTTTGCTGTCTCAAGTCCACATACTAGCAGCAAATACAATGGCTTGTTGGATATGATCCTGAAGAAAATTTTAACTGTTTGGCTGAGGCTTGGCTTTGTTTGGGGTTTTGCTTTGGCTGACCTAGAGTTCCTCAGACCAGGATATGCCTTGAGTCGGCTATGTAATTGTTTGCACTCAAGTGATGTTTACCAAATGCAATCAGACCTACAAGAGTGAACATTTTCTTCAGAATACCCTGCAACTTGTATGTTCCATTTGCTGCATTTTCCAATGATAAAGCCAGTTGTAGCACCTATTTGAAGACCAGTTGGGTGTTTTTGCATTGTAGCATCATTAATTCCACATCCCATCAGGTCTCTCAGCATCTCATTAAGCTTTAAACCACATTCACAGGCTTCTACCAGTCGTCTTAACCTAGTCAAAAATCCTGATACAGATTCCCTGGTTCTCGAATGGCTGTGGAAAAATGATAATTCCTCAGAACTAGAGGAAGAGGCTTGGGATCATAATATTCTTTAACTATGTCAATTCTTGCAAGGTTTCAACATCTGGTGCCTCAGGGAACATTCAAGCTCCCAATACCAGAAAAAGCTGCAGCTTCACTGGCTATCAGAAGAATTACTGGTTGCTTTTCATCTGCCCCAATGTCATTTGTTCAGAAAAAATAACAAATTCTTTCCACAGAATGGGCCTAGTCCTCGATGGCAGTTGAACAAGTTCAGTTTCCCAAAAGGCTTGATGTAAGAAATGCTTACCCCAACTCAAAGATGACTGTTGTGAGTGAGTTTCTTCTGGACCATGTTTTACTCTCATCACCACTGAAGTAACTCCACAGAGGCCAGTATCCTGCCACCACGTCATCCTTTACTTACACATGAACAGTGACTGACTTCAGGATTCCCTTATTCAGAGTTAGGCAGGGCTCCCTGATTGGACCAGATTTACAACTCTAATCAGGGGACTCATATTCTATGAAATCCAGCTTGATAAATTGGTTACAAACACCACAGGAAGCACAGAGAAAAACACAGAAAACATCAGCCAGCAGTTGTTAAAGTAAAATGAGTGCCAAAGAGCAAGATGAATTCCTCTTAGTAGAGTTAGCAGATGCACTTGACAATTTTTAGTTGCTCAGGAGTAACACAGCCACTAGGAGGACAAGACAAGTGTTATTTTGTTGTTATCATGGTTAATAGCAAGGAAAATGACTTTACTTTGTTTCAAGGATCTCCATCGTCTATTCTTTCTGATTCTGTAGAATACATGTGGCATAACCTTCTTCAACCATCTGACCTTCAAGTTAAAAATCCAGAAACCAATTCAAGTTACTACAGGGGGACCCCAATTTACAAATGCTCAACTTGTGAACGCAATCCCATAGAAGGGTGTAATTTTAAAGATCTAATACATGAACTTTTCCTGTGCTTATGAATGGCTACCTTATATTGTCCTGCATTGTGTTCTGTCTTATATACAGATCAATTTGCAAACAGACTCAAGGACGAGTACCAGAGGACTGCCTGTAGGTGGTTGACTTCTCCTCCTCACTGTAACAGGATAGGGATCACCAATATTCTGTGTGGTATTCTGACTATCATCTTCCTTTCTTAAGCAGATATGTTTGTGCAGCTTTGAATATTCTGTGTTCAGCAGTGAGATAGAAAACTCTGATTGAGTGAGACCTGTGCTTTACAGACTCCAAGAGAGGAGAGGCTAACAAGATTCCCAACAGTACAGGCTAATCCAGACAAAGTCTGTCAGGAAGATAGACATAAGAATGAAACCATCAAACACATAGGAGTCAAGGAACCCTGTTCACAGAACATAATGTAGAAGAGATTTTGGAATTGACGCAAGAGGTAAAACACTACCATGGAAAACTTCAATGGGTTTCCAAGACTAATGGCTGAACTAAAAAAAATGAACATGCAGAAATCAGTTACTTTAGCATCTGAAAACTTTCATCAAAAGGAGAAACTTTCTGTTGAGATTATAAGCAAGATTCATAAACTGAATGAAAAGGTGAGAATCCTCCATTTTCGTTGCAAATTGCAATTAACCTTCCTGAATCACAGCAAGGAGCTGCAGAATTGTTATTATTGTAAATGAGAAGTCTTCTAAGTAAGCAAGGTATGTCACCACGTTATGAAAACATGCAGAGAAATAATATTGCTAGGAAGCCTTATATTAAAAAATCAAACAATGAGAACAGTATTAGCTAGCTTGGAGGGAAAAAAGTCTGAGATACAAAATAGCTTTACAAATAGATAAAATCAGGCACTAGACGTGTCATCGTACTTCTATAACTGATGACATTACAGCTTGATAAAAACTTAAGAACCAGGAGCAGAAGGTGATTCTACCCCTCTGCCTTATGATATGATTGCGACTGATCTCATTTTGGCCTGAACCCCACTTTCCTGCCCACTCTCCATAACCCTTCAACACATTGATAATGGGTAAAAGAAACAAAGTAATTTTTGAAGAGGTACTGAAAGCTTCTGACAACTACTTCAACTTCAGGACTGATAAAATCCTAGAAACTGTAAGTATTAATAGAAGATGTCAGCATCCAAGGGAATACATAGATGTATAACAAATGATCTCTATAGATTAGTGGTGAAAATGATGATGACTTCAAATCAGAATTCACAAGAGACAGAATTACTACAGGAGTTGATGATAGGTCAGAGTTAATACAGTGCAAATAAGACATGACTCTAGAGAAAGCCATTTGGATGGTGAATGAAGCCAAAGTTCAGACGTAACACAGTTCAATCCGAAGAGAATAAGATAACCTTAGCATTCAATTAGTAAGATACAAAATCACAAATGGCACACGTGGTAAACCAACATAGCAAGTTAGAAGAGGCTCCTGGCAATAGAAATCTTTGTCAGTGCTGTGGAGCAAAGAAACCTCACAGGCACGTGCAGTGCCCAGCTATTAAACTGAATGCTTGGTTTGTCACATCACAAATCTTTATCAGAAAATGTGCAGAAATGGAACCCATTTTCAGAAAAGCAAAGCATAAAATAGCTACTCACGCAAAGATGTTAATGTGGTAGAAAAAATTACAAAAGTAAAGTCAAAAAATGTTCCCGGGGGAGTAGATGATCTAGAGCTCATATTTGTGCAAGCTGATATTTATATGAAAAGAAGTGTGTGACCTTAAAGGTACTTTAATATTTATTTCTGAATTTGAACCAGTGGGCAAACATGTTTTCTGTATCTGAAGTGGGTTTGATGATTAACTTATAATTATTTCAGTATCTATAGTGATTTTGTTCGTCCAAAAAAAGGTGAGACTGGTAATTTTGGAGGCGATTCGGAATTTGTTTTCATTGTGGAGGTTTATGAGTAACAAAGTAAACAAATTAGAGCATTAGGGTTTCAAAGTGATGATTCTGGAATTTTCTTTTGCAATTAGAGTAACCTGTGCCAGACAAGAGAAAAACTGTTTTCTAAAATTTCAGATAGGCTGTTTCTTTAATTCATTCAGTGGATGTGGGTATTTCTGACTTGGCCAGATTTATTGCTCATTCCTATTTGCCCTTGAGGAGATAGTGGTAAGCTGCCTTCTTGAACCACAGCAGTCTGTTTGGTGTAAGTAGACCTTGATGGGAGGTAAAGGATTTTGACCCAACAACAGCGTAGAAATGGCAATGTACTTCCAAGTCAGGATAGTGCATGGCTGTGCCAATTAAAGCAAGTGACTCCTTGGATGGCCAGCAGGCCTAAAGCAGCCATGGACAACAAGGTTTGGTGCAGAGTTCTTGTTGATTCCTCAGATTTTAATTCAAAACAATTGCTGAGAAAATTACTGTCTCCCCATGGTAAACGTCACAATGGTAGACCATTTGTTCACTGGACAAAAATATAAATATTCTAAACATGTTCTAAATGAGCTTAAGGAAGAGTTTGTCCATCGTCATATCTTTGAAAACTCGAAATGGCCCTGGTGGAATTGGGATTGCCATTGGATATCCAGGAGCATAATTTTCAATGTCTGTTCACGTTGGGTTCCAATTCCATGGCTCTTGTAAAATCATGGGCTTCACCTTTGAAGTGAATGCTGGATGCTAGAACTGGATGATAGCCTCTGGCCATTATTAGGGCACTTTGCCTGGTTCTGGCAAATATGGGCAGTCTGGCTCTGGTTTTGGCTGATTGATCCCTTAGTGTGCTTTTTATATCTTGCGGCACTTGAAATATGCAATTGGATTTTGGTTGTGTTTTTAAAAAGTGCTAGTTTTAATGTGACCTTGAATTGGTTCTCAATTCAAATTTACAGTTTTTTTTCTCAAACAGAGCATTGTGGCATGCACTTTGAAGCCATGCCCATTTTGTAGTTCTGTTTGGAAAGTCAATATTACTTGAACTCCTTTACTTGGTTCCTCTGAATTTAAGTTCTTCCTACCATAGCATAGTCCCATAATTGCTGCAATTTCAATTTAAATTTCTCATGATTTGCCAATTTGGCAATGTTTTGCTTCAATGTAAACATTCTTTACAAGTTATTTTTAAAAAATCTAAAAATAAATTTAAAATGTTTTCTTCACCAAGTTGGAAACTGTGGAAAAAAATGAGAGTTTATTCGAAAGAACAACTGGAAAACTAAAAAAAAATGATTATAAGGAAAAGCATCTTATGAATTCCACAGCACGTAAAGCTTTCATTTAAGTACATTGCAGGTGAAGGCAGGAATTGATCACTGTGAATTGGCTGGGGTTTTGTGAAAGTGATTTCTTGCCAGATCTTTTTTGTCCCCACTGGTATGGGCCATGTCAGAAGAATCAAGACTGTAGGTTGAAAAATACTGCCCTCAAAAAAATTGACAGAAGATAGACCGTTGATCTGTAATATTTATATTCAAGGATAACTAATGGACTTGGCAAGAAATGGGCAGAAATTCTTTAACCAATTGCAAGATAAATTTAAAGTAAATTTCTTATTAAAGCACTATAATATTATCATTTAAAGCACCATATGTAGAGAACTATTATAAAAGCCCATGAGATATAACTTGCTTCCCACTCACTGTCCCAATCATGACTACTCCAGAGTCGTGTGTCATATCCCATGGGTAGTCATTATACATTCTGTTTACACCATATATTAAAAATAAATTAGGCAGCCTTAATTAGGTAAACTGGGGAAAGCATTTAATAGTACATTATATTCCTTAGTGGTTTAATTCGAGTGTAACTGGAGGCAGTGCGAGTTCTAATTAGTCTATTGTGCATATATATTTGGAACACTTGTATTTTGAATATTCTCTTTTTTTGGAGACTGATATTTAAGGAATAAACCTAGTTGCAGAAATCAATCTATGAATACTTGTTATGTAATTAATATAATCCAAAATATTCAAATATTCATCTTGGTTATTCACCTTCTGAACATAAAAATATCCAAAATCTCTTGGGCTAAGTGGGTTATTGCATAAAACAACACAGTTAACTTTAGAATCGGGTGGAACAAATTATACTTGTAAACAATTGTAAGAATTGAAGAAGAAATATTTCGACCATCAGTTATGGGATAGCCAATTCCATAAACCTTATTTACACATGGACAAGCAGTTCAGTCTCGTTCAGTATGTATCATTTACAGTGGATCTCATTCTGTAATGAAGGGAAGTGTTACCACTTAGAGCTTCACCAACTGCCTGCACAGGCCTCTTTGTGTGTAGAAATACCCGTAATCCAAATCTTCCAGGAGCAGAAATCACCACCAGATTGTCACTCCCACTCCTAGCTTTTATGCTTTGACCAGATTCCCATTTCTGAGACTTCCAAACCAAACCTCTTAAGAAAAATTCCACACATACTACACCTTCTGTAGTGCAGTGTTTTATCACCCTTTTGAAAATGTTCGAACTACATGTGCAAAATTTGCTCTGCAGGACTAAGGATTGCTTTTTAAGTTTGGGTTTATTCATCACATCATCTTTTCTTTTACTTGCCTATTTCATCATCATAGAATCCATACACTGTGGGAGCAGGCCATTCGGCCCATGAAGTCCACAGTGACCCTCTGAAGAGGGTCCCACCCATCCCTGTAACCCTGCATCTCCCACCCTAGACACTCTGGGCAATTTAGCATAACCAATCCACCTAACCCGCACATCTTGGACTGTGGGAGGAAACTGAAGCACCTGGAAGAAACCCATACAGATATGGGGAGAACGTGCAAACTCTATACAGTCACCCAAGGCTGGAATCAAACCCAGGTCACTGGCACTGTGAGGCAGCAGTGCTAATCACTGAGCTACCATGCCACCTTATTTTGATTACTGCTAAAAACTAATATTTTGCATTGCATGACTGATTTTAAAATGCAGTTCTTACAACTGTTTTTTTATTATACGTTTATAGAATTGAGCATTGATGGCATGGCCAGTAGATATTTGCCCACCCACCAACTGTTCTTGAGAAACTGGTGGTGAGTCTTCTTCTTGAATCTCTGCAAATTAAATACTCCCTTGGTGCTGTTCCAGAGAGAATTCCAGGACCTTGTCACAGCAACACTGAAGCAAAGGTGGTACAGTTCCAAGTTTGGATAACATGAGACTTGGAAGACAAATTGCAACACTGCTCTCATGTTTTTGCTGCCATTTTCACCAAAGTGATAGAGATTGCGTAACAGCATTGGCAGGTTTTACTATCTCTCAGAGATTGCATAATCCTGTCAAAGAAGCCTTGGTGAGTTGTTACAGTGCATCTTGTAGTTGTTACACACTAGTGACACTGTGCAGTTTTGGTGAAGGGAGTGAGATGCTTTGAACCAGATGGTGCTGCTTTTCTTGACTGTTGTTGGAGTTGCACTCATTCAGACAAATGGAGAGTATTCCATCTCACTTCAGACTTGTGTCATGTAGATGGTTGGCAGATGTTGGGAGACAGGAAATGATTTATTTGCCACAGGTTTCCAAGTCTCTGACCTGCTCTTATAAGCATAGCGTTACTACTTTGTCCCACACTACCACTGATGACCAATGTGAAATCCGTTGCTAGTTGTTCAAAGATACATAAAGCATGTCATAGAAACCGTTTTCTCAAAGAAAACAGTGGAATTTTTTGCAAGGGCTGGTGGAGAAATGGGAGCAGTTTGACAGAGCATCAAACATTTATCATGTGTTAGGTACTCAAAATGTAAGACATTGAGGTAAAATTGAGTGTCATTGACTGAACCACTTCATTCAATATCAGTCATCCATAGAATCCCTACAGTGTGGAAGCAGGCCATTCGGCCTATGGAGTTTACACTGGCCTTCCAAAGAGCAACCCACACCCCCATCCCTATAACCCTGCATTTCCCATGGCTAATCCGCCTAGACTGTACATCCCTGGACACTATGGGCAACATAGCACGGTCAATCTACCTACCCTGCACATTTTTGGTGGAAACTACAGTACGTGGAGGAAATCCACACAGACACAGGGAAAATGTGCAAACTCCACACAGACAGTTGCCCAAGGCTGGAATCAAACCAGGTTCCTGCTGCTGTGAGGCAGCAGCGCTAACCACCGTGCCACCCAGCAGGTTTTTCCATTAGTCATTCTTCCTGTTTGAGAGTCATCTAAAAACATGGTCGCACTCCCACTTCCATATCCAAGTCACTGATGCACAATAAACAGGTCAGACCAAAAGCATAATTTTATTCAATATTTTATTTCAACGTTCTTACTTTTCTCCCCGTAATCAATTTTAATTCCAATTGTAATTATCCACTCATTCTGTACACCTTAATTCTTTCTAGTTTGGCATCATCAAATGCACTGAGAAATGTGTACACCTTTCAGCTCCTGATGGAACTCAGTTTTTCTGAAGTATAATATTTTCAGATGTTTGGGTTTTCTTTATCTCACAATTTTGCATTCATAAAGATTTTTATTCTCTCAAAAGGATATGGATGTTACTGGCAAAACCCAGCATTTTGGCAATGCCCAATTGCCCTTGTTCTGATTAGGGCATAGGTTTAAGGTGAGAGGGGAAAGATTTAAAAGGGACCTGAGGGATAACTTTTTTCATGCCCAGGGTGGTGCCTGTGTGGTGTGAGCTGCCAGAGGAAGTGGTGAAGACGGGTACAACTACTGCGTTTAAAAGGCATCTAGATGGATGTATGGGCCAATGTTTGCACATGAGATTAGGTCAGATTGGGTGTCTGGTTGGCGCAGATGAGTTGGACCGAAGCATCTGTTTCAGTGCTGTCTGACTCTATGATTGACTTCCAAGGTCATTTCAGCAGTCAGTCAAGAACTGACCACAATAATATGGACCTGAGTCACGTGTAGGATACAATAGGTAAGGACAACAAACTATCTTTCTTAAAGGAGACTTTCAAGGGAATCATGAGTGTTTTTACAACAATGATAGTTGTTATGGTAACTGAAACTAATTTTATATTCCAGTCTGAATCTGCAGAATTTAAAATTCACCAGCAGCTGCAGTGATGAGACTCAAACCCAAGTCAACAGATTCCAAGTTCAGTGTCATTGCCAGCATACCACCACCTTGCCTCAGTTTAGTTAGAACCCATAAATTTATATTCAGTAATTTTTCCATACATTGAAATGACTGACATATTTAACTAGCTGACCTATATCGCCTGATCAGCTCTCACTTTTTAAATTTAATTTTCAATAGCCCAATCGAGTCTTAATAAATCTTCATTATTTTTCCCTCAGTTTCTGTCAGGATCTTGGATGTAACCTATAGCTTAACAATTCTCCAGCATTTCCCTTTAATTTATTACAATAATAAGACAAAGGGTCACAAGTTGAAAGCAGCAAAATTGAAATTTAGGTCCAATATCAGGAGTAATTCTACACTGAAAGAGTGATCTACATAGTGCAATTTAAGAACCTAAACAATATTTAAATAGAAGGAAATGTAAGGTCTTCCTGGATAGATGAACTAATATCAGCTTTATATGTGACAATTCTGAGAAACTTAATTGTTTCTTATGAAGTGGTTGAATGGAAAAAAGGAGTGGATAAATTTATGAATTTTTGGAATGGCATTTGATAAGGAATCACACAAGGAGTTCCAAAGAAAAAGTCAGACACGGAGGACAAAAGAAATGTAGTAGCAGTGATTGTAATTACATATACAGACATTGTTACATGGTTTGGAAAAAGGTATATCCCAAGGTCATAACTGAATCTAATTTTGTTCCTAGTATACATTTGATGAATTGAACTTCAGCATCAGGCCAAATTTTAATCCCAAAACTTATTGATTTAGAGTTCTAACAGAGATGGAAATTCAAAGAATCTGATATAGGAATCTAATTTGCCTTGAAGCTACTTGCTCCTTTTAACAAATGGAAGACAAAAGGCATGAGACCAATGTGCTCAGGGGAGGAAAGTTAGTTAGCTTAATACTACAATGAGGCTGTCTGCATTCATTTTTAGTCATTTGAGAATTTGACTAAAGTGGACCTAAACTCTCTGGAGTTGATGAGATTGAGAAGTGATCTCATTGTGTTTGACAGTATAGATGCTAAGAGACTGTCTCCTATAGGTGTAGAATCTAGAACTAGCCATCAGTCTCAAGATAATGGACCGGCCATTTAGGACGGAGCTGATTTTTCTTGTGAATGTTTGGAATTCTCGACTGGAGGGCTATGGATGCTCAGTCTATGACTACTAATATTTAGGACTGAAATTGGTAGACCTTAAGATTTAAATGGAAGAAAGTGATAAGATGGGAATCTGGAGTTGCAGTCAAACACCAGCAATTATTTTATTGATTGATTGAGTAGGCAGGGGCTTGATGGCCTCCTCCTAATCCAGCAGGCACAGTGTTTCAATGGCTGGCACTACTACCTCACAGTGCCTGGACCCACGTTTGACTCTAGCCTTGGGTGACTGTCTGTGTCTAGTTTGCATATTCTCCCTGTGTCTGCATGGGTTTCCTCCCACAGTCTAAAGGTGTGCAGGTTAAGTGGATTGACCATGCTAAATTGACCCATAGTGTTCAAGGATATGGAGGCTAGATGGATTAGCCATGGGAAAAATGCAGGGTTATGAGGATAGTGTGGGTGGGGTGGTCTTCAGAGTGTTGTTGTGGACTGGATGGACCAAATGGCCTGCTCCCACACTGCAGGGATTGTATGATTCTTAAGGAGGTAATGTTAAATGTGTACAAAACAATGTTGGGTTAAATTTAATAAAGGGTTTTACAATCCCACGAGATTTTGACAAAGTGAAAATGGCAAGGCAATTGTTTCTAGTTGGGAAGTCACTGATGCAGGAATATAAATATTAATAGTGTCAGTAAGAGTGAAGAGAGATTAGGATAAAATAACAAACCTTATGAAGGTTGGAACAAGAAATCGTCTTCTAATGGGAATGGTTAAAACATAGACAATTACAACATTCTAAAGTAAAATTAGAAAGAAAAATGAAGGAAATTAAATGTGTTGTGAAGAAATGACTGGTAAGTGAGTTTTCATTTAGGTCATGCTAGCAATCAGCTATCATTATTGGGCCAAATGGCCTTCTGTGGCACTATGGACCAGTCAGTCATTCTGGAACTGCTAAGCTGTTATCTGTATGAGCCAGTCCCAGGAGTAAATTAAAATCATTCTAAGTTATAGCATTTTATCATTTTGTGGGATAATAAAACAAAAGTAATTAATTTTTATACTATTTTGTAGGATTAAAAAAATAAATTGAAGATTCATGCAAACTGCATTTTGTAGAAGCTACCTTTGTAGAGATAAATTAGTTAAGTAACTCAAAATTAGAATCCACTATGTGGTTTAATATCATACAGTAATTTAATTTCCCAAAAGCCTTTTGATTATTTAACCATCATATAGTTTATTACTAGTCTTTCTAGCCCAGGCATCAGAAATGTTCAAGTCTGTTATGAAATCAGTCTTCCTTTACTATTTCAACAGTACTGAATTGGGGGACTGTGAGCATTCAAAAGAACAATATTGTCAGTTACCACCATGACAATAAATTGATTATGTAATTGGTGAGAAATATGCAAGTACACCACAGATTGTCTATTCCTTTCTAAAATAGAACTAAAAACTAGCCTAAGTAAGGGGAAAATTGCATATATTGACAGCTATGAAGATGGAGAGGAGTAAACTCAGAAGAAGTGTGTATCTGGAGTAGCCCCCATCTGCATGGTTTTGCCAGATATGGGCACCAAGTGGAAGTAGCCATCTGCCCAGCAATGACAGGCAGCCAAGCTGCAGACATCACCAGGATTTTCTCAGGGTCTCCGGCCCAACCCCCCATGACTTGTGATGCCAGCAGAAGCATAGCAGAAAGTTCTATGGTCATCAGTACCCCCTGTCACTAGCCTCATTGTTGCATCGCATGCATGAAAGGCTGAAACTTGGGTCATGACCAGTCATACAGCACGGAAACAAATCCTTCGGTCAAACCAGTCCACGCTGATCATAATCCCAATCTAGACCCACATTCCTGCATTTGGCCCATATTCCTCCAAACATTTCTTTATTCGTGTATTTATCCACATGTCTTTTAAACATCATAGCTATATTCACATCCACCACTTGCTCTGGAAGTTTATTCCACTCAAGAACCACACTCTATGATAAAAAAAAAAGCTCCCCCCGTCTTCTTAAAATCTTTCTTCTCTTACCTTAGTCTTGAAATTCTCCACCCTAGTGAAAAGACACCTGCCATTCACCTCATCTATGCCCCTCATGATTTTATAAACTTATGTTATCACTCCTCAACCTCCTATGCTCCAGTGAAAAAAGTCCCAGACACTCTATTTATAACTCAAACCCTCCATTCCAATAGAATGGCTTCCTTTCATTAGTGGGCCTTAAATCTATGCATGCTTCTGAAAGTGCACTTAGATGCCTTCATGTTCACTTACTGTCCCCAGTAGCAGGAGCACCTACCTCTCTCCATCCGGCAACTGTTCATCCAGGCTGATGTCCTATTTGGCCTTCCACCTATTGCCCTTAATTTGATGGTGGAATGTGGAGGCTGTTGATTACATGGGCCTCAGGAAAAGTTCACTGTTGACACAAATCTGACCCATGCTGGGTCAGGACACCAGAAACTTTGACTATCTATTCAGTTCAAAAGTTATGACTGAAATAGTGACAAATTTCATTCTTAGCCAACAGATCAATTTCTGTTTTCAAATGTTATTACCTGCTCAAAGTGTGGACTTTAATTCTACTCACAGCCATATTCGTCAATAACAAATACATAATCAAACCTGAATGAATTACTGAATGGTGATGGGGTGAAGAAATACATTTTAAGGATTGTTATCATTAAAAAATCTAAGCTGCAAATGATTCTTATTCCCCAATACACTGAAGACTGCATATAGCTTCTTAAAATTTGGGAGACTGAAAATTTCACGGCAGATTTTCAGTCAATTTCCTCTACTATTAGAAAATGACAGGCCTGAATAGCTGTCATATTTACTCAATTTTCCCAACACAGAGATATTTCAACTGAAAAACCAGGGATTATTGAAAAAGGACATGTAGCACAATGGTTATATTATTGGGCTAGTTACCCACGTAGCAAGCATTCAAATTATACCATACAGATATGAATTACAACTTAAAATTATCTGAAGATAGGTAATATCAGTAAGAATAACAATAAAGGAATCTTATTGTCATTGAAATCCAAACAATATCCTTTAGGAAAGGAGGCCCACAGCCGATGCCTGTATGGAATTCTTGTCCCACACTGAATGATTAACCATCCACTGTACCAAACTGCTACAAAAGTATTTCACACATTTATAGGAAAGTTAGGAATAAACAATAAATGCTAGCTTTATCAGCAATCCAACAACCTGAAAAATATTGTGACAATCTGGATACGGATTTGTGATGTTGTAAAACTTTGTCATTTGTAATTTTCTTGGGATAATAAGAGTAATTTATTGTTTAACGTATGTTCAGTACTGAAAGCACAGATGCAAATGAATAGAATAGTCATATCTGTACTGCCCTCCAAAATGGAGTACGGAGTGAAAGGTTAATGATTTTTTGAAAGTCATCCTTCAATCGTTCGTCCAAGTCAGAAAATAACAAGGAAGCACTAGTATAACTTGCAATAAAAGTAGTACAAAATGAGAAGTTGAAAAAAACCCTTAACGTCAGCTTTCCTGCTCCTCTGATGCTGCTTGGCCTGCTGTGTTCATCCAGCTCTACACCTTGTTATCTCAGATTCTCCAGCATCGGCAGTTCCTACTATGTCCTATCAGAATGTGTGCTGTTTTTCTGATGGAAGTAGACCCTTCAGCACAGAAACAGATCCTTTGGTCCAACTTGTCCATGCAACCAAGTTTCCCAAACTAAATTAGTTCCACTTGCCTGCGTTTGTCTCACATATCTCTAAACCTTTCCTATTCATGTGCCTATTCAAATGTTTTTTAAATGTCGTAACTGTACCTGTATCTACCACTTCCTCTGGCAGTTCATTCCACACATGAATCACCCTCTGTGTGGAAAAGTTGCCCCTCTGGTCCCTTTAAAATCTTTCTCCTCTCACTTTAAAAATATGCCCCCTAGTTTTGAACTTAGCCACCTGCGGGGAAAGACTTTGCAATTCACCTATGCCCCTCATGATTTTATAAGCCTCTGTAAGGTCATCCCTCAAATCTTGTGCTCCAGTGAAAAATGTCCCCACCTATCCAGCCTATCCTTATAACTCAAAACCCTCCAGTCCTGGCAACATCCTAGTAAATCTCCTAAACCCTCTCCAATTTAGTAATATCCTTCCTACAGCAATGCACAGATTTTCAGCTTCTAAATATTGCTTATGGTAGCTTTTTGATTTCATTCAATAAAATAATGTCATTTACCTGCCTTTCCAGTGAGCTTGTCACTTATTCTATTTTTCTAAAACTAAAAATCAGAAGTTCAAAAATATCAACTCTCTGAATTATTTAATTCCGATAGTAAGATTGTCATTTCTACTCACTGTGGTTGCGTGCCTGGATCATGTGGAACTTCCATTGCAGCACAGTCTGTAGGAATTGCTCAGTGATTTGAACATTTCTTCTGGCCAATTACTCTGTGTACAGAAACCTCTGAAAAATCCCGTCAGAGCCAGAGATTTTGGAGGGCTCCAACGTACTTACGGTCAAGTTACTCAGGAAATGTTACAGGATTAAAAAAAGATGCTCTGACTCACTGCTAACTATTAAATGAAATGCCTGACTCACCATTGAGCTCCTAACTAGTTCACCCCTCCATGAAGCAGACAACCCACCCTCTGCTGGAATTGGAAACGCCCTAGCTCTTTGACCTCACCTAAGCACATATCTACTTACCTAACACTCTAATAATTTAAACACATGCCACATTATTCCCTTACCCACCCGGCACCCTACTCCATCACCCACATGGCATCTTATATTCCACCACTCATTTGGCACCTATGCCGACACTGACATAAAAAGCAAACAATGCTGGAGAAACTCAGCAGGTCTGACAGCATTTCTGTGGAGAGAGAGATTTCGAGCTCAATATGACTTATTCAGACAACAAAGAGTTAAATTGGATTTGAAATGTTAACTCTTTCTCTCTCGCAACATTTGCTGCCAGGCCTGTTTTTCTGTTTGTTTTTATTTCAAATCTTCACCATCCACAATATTTTGCTTTTACTTACTTTACATATTTACTTTCTCACAGTAGCTGGTAAAGTGGTTATTCGGCATTTAAACAACAGAACACAGCACAATTACTGTTGAGAAAAAAAAGAGCATGTTTCACACACTGATCCTCCAACGTTTCCTGGATTGTTTGGTGTTGTTTTGCAACAGGAGAATCCCTGTCCAGGAAATTCCAGGACAGAACTGATCGAAAGGTGCACACCTTTTAGTTTGATCAGGCTCAGAAAGAGATCATGCTTGTAATTTCGGGGCCAAAACGCACATTGTAAGAAATCTTGGTAGATAAATGAGAGTTTTGAATAGCAAACAGAGATTATAGAAACATTAATTCTAGTGATTTCAAGAAGTTGGCAACTTTGGAAACTATGAGGAAATGTGATCCATACTCTGTGGCCATGGTGCGTGCCTCTTCTTCAGTGTCTGTTTTGTAAAATGTTATATTTTAAGGGAAAGAATTCTTGCTATTTAGTGACATGCTCATTAGAGTGATAAATGTGGTAAACAAGTATGTGAAATCATGGATTTATCAAGACATCGGGCTGAATTTTCACTCACCTGAACTGCAGGAAGGAGGTAAGCCATGATCAATGGGGAATTTGAAATTTAGAACTGCTCCTGAATCCAGCCTGCAGGCTTGCACTCCTGGTGGTCAGGGGACTGGTTAGTGAAGATTACTGATGCTGGTAGGTCCATATTTGTGTGGGAGATTTGAAGGAGAAGAGGAAGAGAGTCAGGCAGGGAGGGGAGGGATGTTTTTGATTGGGAAGGAAGG
>JAHRHZ010000077.1:4035335-4065335 GCA_024137785.1 Ginglymostoma cirratum | reverse complement strand
TGCAGCAGAATTTGTCTCTTCCACTTTTTCTACCGATTTGTTTGATTTTTTCTGTTCATTTTGACAAATAGATGAATCCGCTTGATTCTGTTTGTGTTGTCGCTGCTGCTCCTGTTTTTGTTGCTGCCTTTGCAATGAATCCTGGAGGCTCTGCTGGTACTGCTGATACTGTTGCAATAGCGTGCCCGGAGAAAGACCAGTGATAGCTTGGGGTACTACAGGGCCATAGGGAAACAGGTTCTCCATTCCACATAACGGTGGAATATATCCTCCTTGCATTGCTCCAGGAAGTTGTGGAGTGAAATATGATGCAAATCCAGGAATGAAGTATGGCAAGAATTGCCCACCCAGAAAAGAATTGGAATCACCTGTCATTGCTGCCTGAAGTGTCTGCAGCTGAGCAGGATCCACTGACTTCCCACCTCCATTTTGGTTTGATATGACTGATGATTCCTTTTCCTCCTTTTTAGTGGGTACAACTTCATCTTTGTCCTTCTCCGTATCCTTGTCTTTGGGTTTAACCTTGGCCTTGTCTGACTTCCCACTTTTTTCTGAATCCTTGTTCTGTTGCTCTGCCTGCTGTCCAACCAAAGGAACTGATGACGACGGTGGGGGAGACTGCAGCAAAGGTTTGGTAGGAACACTGCTGAGTGATAGGGCAGGGGACACAGTAGCTGGAGAAGGGAACCCAAGCATGCCTGCACCAGGAGATGGTAAAGCTGAAAGACAAAAACAGACAGGAAATAATTATTTCACTAATCATTTCCCCTGCACTAACGAAAAGTCAATTACAAATCAAATATCTTCTAAATTCAATCATTCAATGTATTATCTTTTCTGACTCTAACTGAGATTGTGTCAATAGAATCTACAGCCTAAAGCATACAGCGTAATGTTACTATACAAACTTTCTCCCTTCACTAGCTCAGTCACGTGATGGAATACTTACCACTCTATGGATGGGTGCAGTTGTAAGAACAGTCAAAAATTTTGACGCGATCCAGGGCAGAAGACTTTGCTTGATCACGGCCTCAAGGCCAGTGGACACTGTCTCATGGAAACTGGACAGGCCAGTCGGTCTTTTGAGTCTGCTTTGCCATTCAATGTGGTTTTGACTGATACTCTATCTCAATGCTACATCTCTACCTTCTCCCCATATCCCTTGATGCCATTGATATGTAAAAAAAAAGCAATTTCTTTCTTGAATATACTCAGTGACCCAGACTCCATAGCCTTCTGTGGTTGTAAATTCCACAGGTTGACCTTTGAGTGAAAGGTTTCCTCATCTTAGTCCTAAATGGCCTACCCCATGTCATGAATGTGATACCCTGGTTCTAGACTCCCCACCCAGGAAAAACATCCTCTCTGTATCAAGTCGGTCTAACCCTGTTAGAATTTTGTGTTTCAATCAGATCCCCTCTCATTCTTCAAACTTGAGTGAATACAGGCCCTATCGAACCAACCTTTCCTCATAGGACAGTCCTGCCATCCCTGGTATCAGTCTAGTGAACCTCGACAACATTCCTCTATGGCAAGTAAGTCCTCTATTAGATAGGGAGGTCAAATTGCAGGCAATACACAAGTTACGGTCTTACCAAGGCCCTGTACAACTGCAGTAAAATATCCCCACTTCTGAAAGCAAATCCTTTTGCGATGAAGGCCAACATGCCACTTACCTTCCCAATTGCTTGCTGCACCCGGCTGTTTACTTTCATTGACTAGTCTCCAATATGACCATAATACCTACAATGTACTCACTGAGGCTTCGTCATCTTTTGTAAACTTTTATCATCGAGAAAGAGAAATGCAGCAATGCTGCGTGGATACCATGACTTTCAGGATTATGTCCAAGTCATCTACCATCTTGACTTAGACTTCTAGCGCCATTCCTTCATCATTGCTGGATTGTTATCCTAGACATTTTTATCTGATGCTGCTGTGAGACCTCATTAGCAGAAAGACAACAGCAGGTCATGGAAATCCCCTGCCATTCTTTCAGGGCAATTAAGGATGTGTTCTAAAGGTGGCATGGACAGCTACGATATGATTGCGGGTACAGTGACAGCATTAGTGAACAGCCTCCTTCTAGTGTAAGTGAGACAAATCTTTCAGCTTTGTTCTAAGTTTTTACAAATCTGTTTGGAGATGTCCAAAACAGGTCACATAAATTAAAGACAGCCCCAAAACATAACTTTATAATCGACACAATTGTGTCATTAAGTATCAGCGATTTATTCACGAGATGAATGCAACAGTGCTGAATATTCAACAAAAATATCTCAGTGATGATTACAAACTTTAATACTTTCCTAAAATATGTAACAATTTGTCATTTCTTTTACTCCTGTTTTGTGTAGGATCCTCTTCGTTCAAGGATTGTGAGTCATGGTTATCCATTGATAGCACTATTGGAAAAGATAAGATACAGGTTCCAAGAATTATCGTAGCTCTCACTAGGATTGATCCCTTACTGCTTACATTTTCTTTTACACCCTACTCCAGGCATTTGGCCAATTGAGCTCATCGGATCTTCTTATTGTCATTCAGCATGCATAAACCTTTGAATTAATTAAACCTTATTAATTTGAAGGCAAATCATCAAGCATCAACTACCAAAAGAATTTATATACAAATGTGTTCAATACTTTTCCACAAATTTTTCACAGAGCATACTTTCAAGGCAATATAATGTTGCAAATTCCAAATTGGTAAATAGTGCTTTTAGGTGAAGCTGTAAATCATACTGAGAATTGAGTTTATCTGCACTTATGATTAAAGGTGAAGGTAGCTTTGACTTTAGATGATAGTGTAATATGGACGATATGAATCCAGATCCCATTATACATCTCTCTCAATTTTCATTTGCATTGGGTTGATGAACAGAAGCTGAATCAATATCATCTAACTTCCACCTTTATTTAAAGGCCCAATTATTCAATGTACTTTAAACTGTTTTCTATGAAGTGGGTGCACCATTCTGACATATTCAAATACACAATGGTTTAAATTTGAACAAATTCCACATCAAGTCATTTTGGTAAAAACCAAAAGAACTGCGCATACTGTAAATCAGAAACCAAAACAGAAATTGCTGGAAAAGCTCAGCAAGGCCTGGCAGCATCTGCGAAGAGAAATCAGAGTTAATATTTCGGGTTGAGTTCTGAGGAAGGATCACCGGACCCGAAACATTAACTCTGATTTCTCTCCACACGTGCTGCCAGACCTGCTGAGTTTTTCCAGCAGCTTCTGTTTTTGTTTCAAGTCATCTTGACTTGCTTATATGTATTTTCTGGATCCCGTTGACAAGGCAAGGATTAATAACAGCAAGATTCAAAGAATAGAACTGTGTTACATGCAATTTAATTACAGAAGTTGGTATAACCAGAAGAACAAGTAGTTGTCCCACTGAAGGAGCTACTGCTGATGCATGTTTGACATGACAGAAGGTAAGGAAGACACAGGAACAAGGTTTTTCAATTATCACTCATCTGATCGTGCTCTTGCCCAACCCTTAAGATTGTGGGTTCAAGTTCCTCTACAGAACTTTTAAAAACTTAGGTTGTTGCTCCAAAGCAGTCCTGGAGGAAACCAACAAAGATGCTGATTTTTGAATAATGTATTCAACTGAGACTCTAACTGGCAGATAAAGAAGATCCCATTATGATACTCTGAAGAATAACGGAGGGGGGCTTTATTCCTCATTAACTCATCATATTTATTTATTGCGATCAAAATCACAGAACAGATTATCTGGTAATTATAAGTGTTGTCTGTAAAACTTTGCTATGCACACACCAGTTGCTGCATTTCCTATATTAACACCCATGTGACTACATTTTATTGCTATAAAGTGCATGGGGATGTCTGGGATTATGAACGGGGCTATATAAACACAATACTTTTTAATAAGTGAGAAAAGTAAGTTTTTATTTCAGAAAAACAGAAACATAATACAGGTAAGCAAGTATCACTTTATATGGTAATGGGGGAACACAGCAAGCTGGGCAGCATCAGTGGAGCAGGGAAGCTGACATTTCAGGTCTGGACCCTTTCTGTACCTTTGGCTTACATGTTTATATGGGCCCAACACTTGGTGGTACCTTGGATAAGGGGAAAAGCACATCAGCCACAAAAGACTGACTCTTCATTCCAGAACTTCAACATAAAAGTCTGCAGAGAGTGAAGGGTTGTAATTGCCAGTATCTTACATCAACATAGTGGATAGTTGTTTATTTTTAATGCTGAATGATCAAAGTTACCAGACTGTTTTGTTTCTCCTCAGCTGAGACTTGTAATATTATCATCATGTTAGGTATTATGATACTTGAAACTGATTCAGACAAGGACAATGTAGTATGATACATGCCCTTCTTCAAAATGCTCTAGAATGACAGCAGATATGGAAAGACTGATATCTATCTCTTGTTGGTAGCTCTTCTTGTAGCTCTTGTGGCTTTTTGGTGCAGACACTCCAGCTGACAGTGTAACAGAGAAGACACAGTGCAGGATGGAGATGACAAGTGAAGGGTAATGCTGCTCAGCAAGGTCATGTAAGATCTGTTATACAAGTGGCATGTATTCATTGACTCCTTGTCATCCACTGCTCTGATGTCTTCTGTGCCTGAGCACTCTTTTTGTGAAAAATTTGCTGCCTTGAAGTTGCACACAGTGGAGCTTCGAATGATATTTATCTGCAGATACGAAAGTTATTTTTCCATGAATGAAATTTCAGAATATCTAAGCTTGAAATGCAGAACACTTAAGAAGTGAGATATAAAATTTGTGGATTTCCAGTGTTTTTCTCCAAACAAATGAAGACACAGAATCTTCATTATTAATTATTACTTTACACAATGCTAATTAGTTAACTATTATAAACATTATTTGTACTGTATGTGAAAATTGTTGTTTAAAAAAAAATCCCACATACCGGTTGTTGAGACGCTGAAGTGGTGGCTCTCTCTTTGAAACGGCTTTGTAGTCATCTCATGTTTCCCATTTGGAGTGCAGCATGTTTTGGTTCATTATTTGAAGTCTTCCACTATTTCTTTACCATCCACTTGAGATGATTATCTAGTTCTGTACACTTGTGACAATCATGGCATTTTAGAAATGTTCTTCACATACATTTTTGTCTATTATTTCAGAGGGATCCAGATCTCTTCATACATAAAACACGAAAAGTCAGCATGCGGGTATAGTAAGTAATTAGGAAGGCAAATGGAATGTTGGTTTCTATTGCAAGGGTGATGGAGTATGGAAGTAGGAATGTCCAATAACATTGTATATCTTACTGAATGCCTTTTGGAAACTGAAATACGCTACACCTTATGGTTTTCCCTTATCGACTCTTCTTGTTACATCCTGAGTTAACTCTAATAAACTTGTCAAACATGACTTATGAACATATCAACAAGGATCAAGAGTAGGTTACTTAGTCAGTCTTTCAAGCCGGCTTTGCCATTTAATAAGATCGTGGCTGATTTGATTTTAACCTCAACTCTACGTTCCTGCATATCCTTGACAACCTTTCATCCCATTGTTAATCAAGAATCTATCTACCTTTGCATTAAAAATATTCAAATATCTGCATCCACTGACTTTTGAGGAAGGAAATTCCAAAGACTTTCAATCCTCTAAGAAAAAAAAGCTTTCCTCACCTTAAATGTGCAACCTCTTATTTTTAAACTATTACCCTTAGTGATAAATTCCCCCAAATAGGAAATATCTGTTCTACATCAACCTGATCAATCTCCTCAGAATCGTACATGTTTCAATTAAGTCACCTCTGACTCTTCTGAATTCCAGAGGATACGGGTCTAGCCTGTCTGACCTGTTTAGCCTTTCTTCATAAGGCAATCCACTCAATCTCGGCCCTCTCGCTATTTATTTCCGAGTCCCCTTTCCCTCCCCCATTTCTGAAGAAGGTCCAGACCCGAAATGTCAGCTTTCCTGCTTCTCTGTTGCTGCCTGGCCTGGTGTGTTCCTCCAGCTCCATACCTTGTTATCTCAAACTCCAGCATCGGCAGTTCCTACTATCTCTAGTAAACTTGCTTTGAACTGCTGAAACACATTAACATTCTTACATAAGTCTGGTGAGTACTACAGTACACAGTATGCCAGCATAGTTTCACTAATGCCCTGTAGAACTGAAGCACAGACTCACTACTCTTGCATTCAATTTTTCTCGCAATAAGACAGAACATTCTATTAACTTTCCTGATTATGTGCTGTGCCTGCATACTCACTTTCTGCAACCTAGATCTCTCTGTAGCTCAAAGGTCTGTAACCTGCATTTAGATAAAAATGTTTTCTTTTAGGACAATTTCACATTTTCCCCCATTTTCCAGATCTCTGCCCACTCACTTAACCTCTCGATATATAAACTTTGACGATAGGAATAGGAGTAGGCCATTTAACCCTTTAGGCCTGCTCCACCATTCAAATGATCACGGTTGATCATCCAACTCAATACCCTGTTCCTGTTTCTCCCCATCTTTTGATCCCTTTAGCCCTAAAAATAGATATCTATCTCCTTCTTGAAAATATTCAATGTTTTGGCCTCAACCACCGTCTGTGGCAGAGAACTCAACAGGGTCAACACTCTCTGGGTGAAGAAATTTCTCCTCATCTTTGTCCTAAAAGGCCTTACCCTTATCCTTAGACAATCACTCCTTGTTCTGGACTCCTTAGGAACATCTTTCCTGTATCTATTCTGTCTAATTCTGTTACAATTTATAACTTTCTTTGAAATCCCCCTCATTCTTCTAAACTCAAGTGAATATAGTTCCAGCTGATCCAGTCTCTCCCTATACAGTATGTCAATCATGTCATCCCAGGAATCAGTCTGCCTCATTAGCCTTCCTCGGGTAAGGAGACTGAAACTGCACATAATACTTCAGGTGTGGTCTAACCAACACCCTGTGTAAATGCAGAAAAATATTCCTGTTCCTGTAGTCGAATCATCTTGCTATGAAGGCCAACACACCATCTGCCTTCTGCACCCCGCATACTTACTTTCAGCAACTGGTATGTGAGGGCACTAAGGTCTTTGTGTCCTTTTATCGGCGCCTCATGTCTTCACAACTCACTTTCCTACCTATCTTTGTGTCGTCAGCAAATTTAGCTTCAGTCCCTTCTTCATCCAAATCATTTATATAAATTGTAAGAAGAGTATGAGGCCCCAGCATTGATCCCTATGGCACTCTACAGCCTGCCAGTCCAAAATATACCCATTTGTTTCAAAGCTCTGCTTCCTGTTCGCCAGTCAATCTTCCATCCATGCCAATATGTTACTCCCTAGACCATGAACTTCTATTTTCTGCATTATACTTTGACATGTCAATTTATCTACTGCCTTCTGGAGATTTAAGAACAACACACCTATTGCTTTTGCTTTATCTACAGCATGAGTTAATTCTTCAAAGAACTCCAATAAATTAGATAAACATGATTTTCCCTTTGACGAAACCATGTTGGGTCTGCCCGATTACCTTTAACTTATCCAAGTAACCCCATTATACATCTTTAATAATAGTTCCTAACATTTTCTGTATGATATTAAACTAGCTTACCGATAATTTCCTACTTTCTGCCTCCCTCCCTCTTTGATTAAAGGAGTGACATTAGCTATTTTCCAATACAAAATAACCATCAATCTAATGAGTTTTGGAGAATTAAAACTAACATGAACTATTTCATTATCTCCTTCTTTTAAGACACTAGAATGAAATCCATGAAGACCTGGCCCTCCTTTTCAAATCCTGATTTACAGCTATTTCCAGGATGCTACTTGAATCTTTTCTAATGAATACTGGTGCAAAATATTGTTCAATTTTGCCTGCCATCTCTTTATCGTCCGTGACTAATTTCCCAGCCTCATTTGCAACAGGACCACTGATTACTTTGTTAACTCTTCTTTTTTCAATAGCCATAGAAACTTTTCCTATCCGCTTTTATATTTTTGGCTAACTTTATCTCACTCTAATTTTTCCCATCTTATAAATCTTTTAGTAATTCTTTGCTTTTTTAGATATTCTATCTGCCATCAATCTGCATAATTATGGGTCTTTTCTTTGAGTTTCAAACTATCTTTGACATTTTTAAAATTAACTGCACATAGTGAATCTATCCCTTAGAAATTTTCTTATTTATTGTATTCCCTTAAATGTTTGCCACTGCATCTCCATTGATCTACCCCTTGACTTAAACTGCTAGCTGCCTCTCTTTAGCTCTGCTTCATGCCCTCATAATTGCCTTTGTTTAAATTCAAAACTGTAGTCTTGTTCTCACATTTCTCTCCTTTAAACTACATATAAAAATTAATCATATTATATCTGCTGCTATCCATGATGAGAATAGTAATTATTTCTATCTCTAGTCAAAACCAGGTCTTTATAGCCTTTTCTGGTTGATGCCATAACATGCAGGTCTAAGGAACTGTCCTGACATCATTCAGTTAATTCCTCAGTTAGACTGCTTTTTACCCATCAGATTTTTCCAGTCTATATGTAGATTAAAATTCCCCATAATAATTGTTGTACCCTTTTGACAAGTTCTCATTATTTCTTCCATGATACCCTATCCCACCATGTGATTACTGTTAGAGCCATGTGACCTCTTGCCTTTATTATTCTTCATCACTACCTTCTATATCCTGGTTTACTGAATTTAGATCATCCCTCTCTATTGTGCTAACACCATTGTTAATTAACAGAGCTATTCCTTCACCCTTTCCCAGCTTCCTGTTTGTCCTAAATATTACATACCCTCTATTTGCAGATCCCTATCTAGGTCATCATGGGATGACGGTGTTGCTGGCCAGCATTTATTGCCCTTCCCTAATTGCCCAGAGGGCAGTTCAGAGTCAACCACATTGCTGTGGGTCTGGAGTCACATGCAGGCCAGACCAGGTAACGATGGCAGTTTCCTTCCCTAAAGGCTATTACTGAACTAGATGGGTTTTTCCAACGATCGATGATAGATTCACAGCCATCATTAGACTCTTCATTCCAGACCTGTTTTTACTGAATTCAAATTCCGCCATCTGCCATGGCAGGATTCAAACCTGGGTCCCTAGAACATTACCTGTTCTCGGGGTTAACAGTCCAGCATTAATACCACTAGGCCATCACTCCCATCCTGCAGCCATGTCTCAGTAATGGCCACTAGATCACACTTATTTATTACAATTTGTACCAATAGTTCATCCACTTTGTTTCAACACACTACATACATTCAAATGCAATACTTTACATTTTGTCCTTTTATTATGTGTAACCTCTTGTCTTTTCTGCCAATTTGCTTTTAAATCTGCATTCTCTGTCCCTTCCTGTCATTATTTGTCATTTCCTATATTAATTCATTCATCTTGCATTTTCCCCACTTATATTCACCACCACTTGCTAAATTTGAGTCTTTGCTCCCTCAACTTAGTTAAAACCCATTCTACTTCCATCGTTACACAAGAACACCAGTCGCAGTATGATTCAGGTATATACCATGTGAACATTACAGATCCCAGTTTCCCCAGTATTGGTGCCAGTGCCCCTTGAACCAGAACCTATTTCTCCCACACCAGTCCTTCAGCCATGCTTTCAGTTTCATAAAATCATGTTTATTGCACCTGATTGTATTATGATTCTCTCAATGTCCTGCTAACACTTCTTTAAGAACAGATTCCAGTATTTTCACCAATGGAC
Organism: Ginglymostoma cirratum; assembly: GCA_024137785.1. Taxonomy (NCBI): domain Eukaryota; kingdom Metazoa; phylum Chordata; class Chondrichthyes; order Orectolobiformes; family Ginglymostomatidae; genus Ginglymostoma; species Ginglymostoma cirratum. The sequence goes on along the minus strand of JAHRHZ010000077.1, from coordinate 4,055,634 downwards.
AAACAGGCTTATAATCTCCTGATTTCTGTCTCTTTCTTTTGCAGATTTCAAATCTGTTGCAATCTTTCTGGGATCTAAGACATTTTGAAACATTGCAATCAATCTACCAACTATCTCTGTGAACACATCTGTTAATACCCTAGGATGCAGGCCATCAGCTCCAGGGGATTGGTCCGCATTTACTCCCATTATTATTTCTGGTACTTTTCTCTTTAGTGATGGTGATTGTTTTACATCCTTTCCTCCTTCTTGTTCCTTGATTTTTTAAAAAATATTCTTGGGATGCTTTTGGTGTCTTTTACTCTGCAGCCCGATACAGAATACCCAAACTCTCTCTTATTTTCTCATTTCCCATTATTAATTCTCAGACTCATCCTTGAAGAGGCCAAACTTTACTTTCGCTACTCTCTTTCTCTTTATACACTTGTTGAAGCTCTTTACTGTATGTTTTTATTTGTTGATATTTTATTCTCATTCTAATTTCCTCATTGTATCCTTAACTGCCATCCTGCAGCATTGTCCTTTCTTTTAACTTTCTAAACTTTGCTTCACTTGAACCGTCTCCCTTCTGAAAAGTTAGTGAAGTTTCTAACTAGTCCTACTTACTTGACTCACCAAAATACTGTTTCCAGCAAAGTTCAAGTGAAGCTCATCCTAAAGAAGTTGCTCCTGTTTTCACCAGCACCCCATGAATTGAAAGCCATTTCTTACAAACAAAACTTTGAGACAATCTTTGGCTTAACATTTCCTTTTGCCAAATCACATTACATTCAATGGCTTGTATTGGAATTTGCTGGTTATATAAAGCACTGCATTCTTTGTGGCAAGAGTATAGATTTGGATAATTTCATTCAACTTCAGATTGTGTAACTTAGATTTCCACAACAGTCGATAGGTTAAGGTTATTGATTGTATTGGCTTTATTCAGGTATGATTTCATGGACACTTGTCACACTAAAGTGGTCAATTTCAAGTGGGAACTACATAATGAGGGATATTTACAGACTTGGGAACCTCGCATTTTCAAGTAGTCATGCTTCATGCATGCATCTTGAATGTGCATTTCAACAGGTTAGTTCATTTCAATACTCAATCTTAGATGCAGAATTTACAACATGTCTCTCAATGTATATCAGACATAAACTCTGAGGTCTTAATATTAATAAAAGCCAATTATATTATTCCTATTGTTAGCCTCAGCAAAAACAGCATGGGCTGAGAACTGCATCGTGAATCTTTTGGACATTTACTTTCTTTCTTCATCAACTGATCGGGGTACTGATTTAAAATTGCATTACAATTTGCAGGGTCCCCAAATCAGACATGAAGTGAAATACTTGTTTTTACACTGCTCTGTGAATATTTCCAAGCTCAAGGTAGATATTTCATATACGGACTCCACCTCTCTTGAGATTTTCTAACAGATACAAACCTCTTACATATGGTATGATTTCAAAAACAAAAATACTTATTTCATCCACACTTTCCCCACTATCTGATCATTAATATAAACGTACAAGGAAATTGGCTAACAATTTACAATAGACGTCAGAAAGTGTTCCTTTCTATAGATAGTAATCAACAGCATCAATGATTTGCAACGATTGATGAGGTTAAGACACAGAACTCATTTAAAATTGATGCTGTGGTAGGAAGATGACAGAATTGGTATATTAGAAAGGGCTGGTCTTTTTCATCTGAACACATCGTACTGTCTTGACCCTTCAAAATAGTGTCATACTATTCTTTAAGCTTCTCAGCAGGACTTTGTTCATAATCTGCTGTTTATTTTGCTAATAAAGAATATCTGCATGTTACAATTGATGATCTGCATTTCTGTTACTCTTTTTCTAACTTTGTTAGTTTTTTGATCAACTTTAGTATGCCTTCCAGTTTTCATTACATTTTGTTCTTCCTTGTACTTTTCAAAATATTTTTGAGGGTTGAACTGATAACGGGGAGATGTTTAAGACCTCCAGGCCAGAGATCTCCCTGGTTTATTTCACTTTCTGCACTGTATTTATTCATCTCTAATGGAATGGCAGTGCAGCTGAAATAGGATAAGGAGGAAAAAAAATCCATCAGTGCTTCACTTCTGGATGGTGAATGTCCATCCTAGAAACCTATGGAAGCATCTGTAGAAACAGACAGAGTTAAAGTTTCAAATCTAATATGAGACACATTCAACTCACAATGTTAATTCGGTTTCTCTTTCCACAGCTGCAGCCAGACCTGCTGATTTCCAACACTTTGTTTTTATTACAGATTTCTATCATCCAAACAATTTCACTTATATTTAACATATGTACAGACATGGATATTGGAGGAAGACAGGATTAGAATCAGCCTTTAATGGTTGAGTTGTCTGCCAAAACTTACTGCCATACAAGGATCACAGTGGGTCAAGGCAGCAGCTCACCACCAGCTTCTCTAGGGCAACTGGGGATGGGAAATAAATGCTGGCCAGCCAGCGAGACTCACATCCCACAAAGGAATTTATAAAAATGAATAATGATCACTTTGAACAAGCAACTTAGACCAAGTTCTCTCAGACCTATGCTTCAATCCCCTTACGATAGCAGGCAATGAAGGAGGAATCATAAAATGGTGAAAAGGAAGAACCTAATTGTGGTATAGCTTTGGTTTCTAGACCACTTTTCTTCACTTAATCCTCCTTATATAGCTGAAGCCCCAAAGGTTTGTACTTTTTATTATTGTACATTACTTGGAAAATAGCCAAAACTACTATGTAATTTTCATGATTCTTACCTACATAGTTGTTGGTGACCATTTCACCAGGTTTGCTAAATTTAGCAAAAAATAGCTGCTTCAAATTTTAAGTTCTGGTATCTGAGTGGCTATTTCATAGAGACAATCTTATTACCATCTTTGGCAATTTCTGGTCTGTCCATTTTGTCTTTGAGGAAGGTCAGATCACTATGCATTATGATTTCTTTCAGTTGTTATTTTTAAAAACTTGCCCGAAGACTTCTCCATCTTTTCACCTTGAGATAACATTTGATTATTATAGCCTGTCATGATCAATTTCTACCTATAAAGCTTCTACCATCTTACCCATCATTATTATTTTCACCCTTCTGACAGATTTTTTATCATCTCTTACCAAAGAGGCTTTGTCTACCCTGGGAACAAGGGGAAATAATTGGGTGATACTTGTCTTCTTCTTGCCACCTTATCAGTTAAGGACTGTGAGCAGGCCCACTGGGGATGTTCTCAACATGTCAATTAATGATCACTTAAGGGCCTCAATATGTCACCCCCACCCCTGAGTATCTGCCTTCATGGAGGTTGAGAAACATGGCTGGTTTCCTTCCTGGAGAAGCAAGGTGACCTGCCTGCAGAGCTATCTGAGGGCAACTGGAGTATAGATATGGGGCAAGGAAGTGACATCTAAAATCTAGCCCCTTGCTTCAGACACCCACCTCACCTTGACCCTATTCCACCAGAAGCAAAAGAAAAATATCTACCCTTTTGCTGCTGGATGCCTGGTGGAGTAGGTGTAGATCTATTTCTTTAGGACCTAGAGGTTAGTAGCCTCTGCTTGACTGGCAAAGTTTGCAAGTCAGATGCCACTGCTGAGGCTTCTGACAGGCCAAGATGCTCAGCCATCAGCTCAAAGCTGATTGGTGCATGTTACAGTGAGCTCTCTCAACAGAGGAGCGGGCAGCAAATTAGTTGACAGCTAACATGTCTGCCTTTAATCTTAAAAATGCAGAATAGTTTTCTTTGTTTATTAAATCTCTCTTTGCAACATACTCTTAATTCCGTTAACTCCTTCTATATATTTCATCTAGTTGCAGCCTTCTTTGTAAGAAAGCAAGAAAGTATATATATGGACACATATCTTCCATCCTAAATCGAACTTTAGATATTCCCCTAAAAATATTTAACGTAAGAACTAGGAGCAGCAGCAGGCAGTTCAGCCTTTTGAGTCTACTCCACTATTTAGAATGATCATGGCTGATCGCATCTCAACCTCAACTCCACTTTTTGCCTGATCTTCATAAACTTTCATCCCAATATTCATTAAAAACCTGTCTATCTCATTAAATTTACGCAGTGTCTCAGCATCCATCGCACTCTGGGAAAGTGAGTGCCACAGATTTAAACATCCACTTTAATTTTCTTTTGTTATATCTGTATTTCCTTTTTTTGGGTCTGAATAATATTAATAGTTATCTCCTACAACCTCTCAAACAGACGCTGGTATTTGTTCATCTGTATTTAGAAAAGCTCTCACTACCTCCTTTCAAAGTGTAGCTCAATGGACAATCTACTAAGTACCTTTTATTATGCATAATAATGTTTACCTTAAGTTTTAAATATTAGTACTGATCTTGTTAAGTGTTTATTTAAAACAGATGTTTGTTAAGACATGCATACAGTAGTGATTTAGGTTCATAAGGTGTTAAAATGAAATGAGATACATTTCACCTTTTCTTCATTCATTTTCTAATTCATCCTTGTTATCACTTTATATTGTCCTCTCTTTTTATATTCATTTGCCTTTTGGATGAAAAGATTGACAGATAACTACGTTTATTCCTAGTTATGATTGGCTTTTTATTCATTTAGAGTCACAATCTATTGTGACTCATACTCCAACTTTTTCTCCCCTGCTTTCTCTCTCTCCGTCTCTCTGAGGAGGCCTACAGGATCTCGCAAGGGATAATAAGACCCAAATTGGAACTCACTAAATGGAAAATTTGAATGTTGACAGATGTTTGGCAAGTATGTTTTAAGGCCCTACTTGTTTTAAAACTTTGAAAGAAATAAACATCACTGTGTAACTTACCTGTTGTGTTTTGTGGAAAACTTGGCAGTGAAGTAGGGCCATTAACTCCGGGAAGAATGACTGGAGAAAGGCCCGAGAGGCCTGAATAGGATGTCGAAGCATTGAGGCCATGCAATGTATTATTTTCCATTATGCTTTGCTGATGCAGAACTTGTTGCTGTGATGTTATGCCCAAAGTATCTGTAGCCTTCTTCAAACGATCCAACTCTTGTTGAGCCATCAACTGTCGGACAGTCGTAGGAGCAAGGTAATCCTTTTCCTTATCAAGCTGACATCCTACTGTTTCTTTCACCTTGTTGATATGCTGCTGTGAGAAAATGTGATCTCTGATAGACAAACGGGCAGTGTACATAACACCACACAAAGAGCATTCTGTTCTTTGTCCATCAGTTCCAGTTTGATTCATCATGAATGATTTTGCCATGTTTAACTTTAATTTTTTGTCTTTTGCTCGAGCATTCTGAAACCACACCTGGACAACTCTTTTAGGTAAATTAATCTCATTGCCAAGAAGTTCACATTCTTGCATTGTTGGTGTACGGTAGTCAGAGAAGCATGACTTCAGGACTTTTAGTTGAAGATTACTCATTTGTGTTCGGAAGCGTTTCTGACCAGGCCGTTCACTGGATCTAGATGATGATTTAAGACTACTGTGGCTCCCAAAAGGACTTGGGGAACAGGGATCAGCTAAACTTGACGTCTCACTTCGGTCAACACTATCATCTACATCATTATCCCTTGAAATGAAGCTTAGAGAAGGGCTAGGTAAACTGATGGAAAGTCTTTCATCGCAATAATCAACTGAGGTTGATGTAGCCATCATTGATAATTGATCACCAGCTATTGACGTTTTTAAATCATCTGAAGACTCAGTAACTTTACTCTCTGAAGTGCTAACTAAAATGTTTTCAGTTTCATTGTTTCCTTCATCTCCCGTACTTGCATCACTTATAGCTGTGTTAATAGATGATGTATCATCATAATCTGCCTTACTCTGATCAAAACTGACAACAGCAGGGTTTACATTTGGACATTCTGTGTCTTCATGGCATTCTGATTTGAATAACGAAGGGCTCAGGAGATGTTTCGGTGACATATCTGCCGTTTTACTTACTGGTGTTGAAACCGAAGATGGTGCTTCATTTTCACTTAATGCATCAATCTTGGAAAATAGTAATGTTGGAAATTCAAAATAATTATCTTTTTGCGGGCTGTCACCATCATCGTCTTGTGGCATAACGGGGCTTGGTGGGAGGCTGTAACCTGCTTGTTTAGCTTCATGCCAATGTCGGGAACGAATGTGTGTTTCAAGTGCTGTCTTAGCTTTGAAGAGTGCTCGACAAAAAGGGCATCTTCTGTGAGATTGACTTGGGCCAAGGGCACGAAACTGCCCTTTCCTTTCACGAGCTCGAGTGTTCTGAAACCAAACCTGAACCACACGTTTCTTCAAGCCTACCTCATTTGAAATATGATCTAACATTTTGCGAGTGGGATTAGAATCCAACAGATACTTTTCATATAATATCTCCAGCTGCTCTGGAGTAATTGTGGTTCTGAGCCGTTTATCACGATGGGGTTCATCACTACTATTTGCGCCTTCTTTATCATTTTGGTTGTTCTCCTCCTTCTCTTCCAATTTGCGCTTCACTGTTCCAGAAGCAGTACTGGAAGGAGTTGGAACTGATGAGTTAGTCTGGGAAGATATTTGCGCAAGAGGCCCAGGAAGTAACTGTCCTGCTATAAGAGGATTGTTTGGGTCAAAAATCATATAGGGCATATCTAAAGATCTATCCAAGATTTGTGAATGGAGGAATTGATTTTGGGCTGCCAAGAAATGAATGTGCTGGTGCTCTTGCCACAGTTCCAAGGTTGGAAAGGCATATTTACACTGGTCACACTGGTACTGTAATAGTTGAGGAGGTAGACTGTTCTGTAAAGAGGTGACAGCTACAGGCGGAGGGGCGGATGAAACTGTTGGTGTACTTTGAGGCTGTGAATGAGACCGCATTATTTGTGGTTGGGATTGCTTTTGCTGCTGTGACTGAGGTGTTGTCGACTGTGGCTCTGATGGAGGTGAAGGTGTTAGCTTGGTCACTTGAGAGGGTTGAATAGCCTCAATTTGCTTTGGTTTCTCTCCTGGTAAGTTAGATTTCGGGGAACATTTATCTATTTCCAGTTTGGGTGAAGGCATCAGAGGAGTACTAGAACCAGAGCTAGAACCTGATCCTGCCATTGTTCCCAATGAAGGCTTTGATGAGTCTGGTAGACCAGAAGTGTCAGGATGATTTGACATTATTTGGTCTGTAGCATCCATTGAATCTTCTGTCTGACTATCATCCTGACCATCATCGTCTTCATCTTTGTAACACTGTTTCTTTTGATGTGTAATTAAATCGAAAATGCGTGGAAACACAACATTGCATTTTTTACACTGATATTGTAAGTTGTTGGTTCGTATATAACGCTCATTGGTTAGCTCCCTTCTTTCACTGTCTTTAGCGTCGGCTTGATTCTCAAAGCTCTTTCGGGCTTTTTGCCGGGCATTTTGGAACCACACAACAATTACTCGAGTAGGCAGGTTCAGAACTGTGGATAACTGTTCTATTTCATCATCTTTTGGATAAGCATTCGTATCAAAAAAGTCCTGCAGAACCCTCAACTGGTAGTCAGTGAATCGTGTTCTAGATGATCGCTTATTTACTGCACCATCTGTCCTGTAACATTCCCCAGTATTAAAACAAGAATCATTTCTGGTTTCTTCCAATGTGGTAATGGGTGGATTATTGAAATTGTATGGCGAGTCTTTATTTCTTTGCCTCTCTTTAAACAGAGTATTTCGAAACCAATGCTTGATAACTTTCTGTGGAAGTCCTGACTTGTCTGACATTTCTTGAATTTGTTCCTCAGTTGGTGAGTTATTGATGTCAAAATAAGTTCTTAAGACCTTTAATTGATCGTCTGTGATTCTTGTACGTGGACGCTTGAATTGGTGATGTTTGAGAAAATTGGGATCTAAGCCTAACTGCTGTTGACAGAGCTGGGTGAGGTCTGCAGATAAAGACTCCATGGTCGGAAGTTGCAACGTGAGCTGGGGTGGCAAAGAAGAATGCTGCATCATAACCGGGGGGAAGAGAGGCAGGTCCAAGGACACTGGCATCTGAACCTGGGATTGTGAAGAAGGGGGAGGTGGGGGAGGTGGAGGCGGAGGAGGTGGCGGAGGAGGTGGCGGTGGCGGCAATGGCGATGGGGCAGATCCTTGGACTTTGCCGTTTGCTGTTGAGGAAGGAGGTGGTGGTGGTGGTGGGGGAGGAGGAGGTGGTGGTGGTGGGGGGGGAGGTGGCAGTGGTGTGGGTGCAGGTGACTCTGGTGAAGATGGTGTTACGGGATAGAGTTTGTCATACGCTTCCCTATAATGGCATGCAAATATCTCCAGCTCTCCAAATGGGAAAAACTGGTAGTGAATATGCTCTTGGTGGCTCTTCAGAATAAGGATGTTCGAAAACAGCTTACCGCATGCTTCACATTCTAACTTATCAGTTTTCTCATTTTCACCATGCTTACTTCTCTTCTGAACTTTCTGCTTGTTTTCATTAAACTGGATAACCAACTCAAAGCCAAAGTTTTCCAATAAAGCTTTTGCTGCATTTCCTCTTGCACCAGATGGAATACGAGGAGGTGGAAGCACAGTTTCTACTGATTTCTGTTTTTTTATCTCTTTATTTTCTTTTAAAGCTTCAGATTCACTTAAAATCTCATGTTGTGTCTTACTTTCTGCTATTTCCATTAATTCCTCAGTTTCTTTATGGGAATAAGTGTCTTTTAACAATTGGGTCTCCATAGAATTGAGAATATTTGGTTCCAGCTTTGATGGTTTAAGGATTTGTTGCTGTTGCTTTTGCGTCAGTTGCTGAGCCTGTAAACTTTGATGTTGCTGTCCATATTGCTGCTGAATTTGCAATAACTGTTGCCCTTGTACTTGCTGCTTTAGATCTTCCAGCAGAGTTCCTGTCATTGCAGACATTCCAAAGGTTCCTGAACCAGGCAAACCAAGCTCTGTATTCAGATTAAATTCAGTACTTGGCAGATAAAAAGGAAAGAGAAACTGTGGTTGTTGTAATTGCAGCAAAGCTTCAGCTGTCATAGGGAAATGTGGTAATAATGCTGGATTCAGAAACTGAGGCTGGAAGAAAGCAGCTTGTTGCTGCAGCTCATGTTGAAGATGCATTTGAGCCTGGGCTTGGGCCTGAACTTGAGCTTGGGCCTGGGCCTGGGCCTGGGCCTGGGCCTGAGCCTGAGCCTGGGCCTGAGCCTGGGCCTGAGCCTGAGCCTGAGCCTGAGCCTGAGCCTGAGCCTGAGCCTGAGCCTGGGCCTGAGCTTGGGCCTGGGCCTGGGCCTGGGCCTGGGCATGTGCCGGTGCTGGTGACTGTGGTTGATGCTGGACAGAATGAGGAGAAATTGATTCTGTAAACTGTTTTTTGTTTGCTTCTTTGATATCTGTATTAATGTCTTTGTTACCAATCGAGGCAGTCCTAGGAGAATCTGTAGTCACTTGACCAGCAACAAGCAGATTACCACCGCTGCCCACACTATTACTTCCACCTGCAGTGCCACAACTCCCTGCTTCCAGCTTAGCTGCCCTTGCTTTTGTCTGATGGAGCACGGATCTCATATGTATTTCCAATGTTGAGCTCTGGCTATAAGCAACATTACACGTATTGCACTTGTAGGGTTTGTTATCTATGCTGTTGTTAGTTTCTTGAGGAATTGGACTTGATGCCTCTTGTAGGACTTTCTTTAGTTTGTGCAAGTGTGATACTGAATTATAGTGAACCAAGAGAATGTTCTTCTGGGTGAAAGATTCTTTACACACCGTGCATTTGTACGGTCGCGAAGGATCCAAAAACTTTTCCATAGTAAAATTTGGACCTTTCCGGAAAGGCAATGTTCGTTTTGGTTCTGAACTTAAATCATCTAAAATAGAACTGCTGTCACTTCCAGTTGGACTGGCTTTCCCATCCTGATCAATTTCCTCTTCCTTATCGATGTCCTGTACCAGAATATTATCGTCTTGATTGATAACTTCACTTTCTGACCAGAACTCTCCATTCATATGATAACTCCCACATATCTGTTGTATCTCAACTTCACTTAGCTCAGGATGACTGGTTTCCAAGTGTCTCTTTAAAGCCACAAATGTGCGGAAGCTGCGTTGGCAAAGGCTACACATTGTGGCAGCCCGGATAGCGTGATACTGTGAATGAATCTGAAGTTTCTGCATGGTCTTGAAAGCCAGACTACATTGACCACAGCGATATTTGTACACATGCCGTTCTGACACAGGCAGCTGTTGCCTTTTCTGGAGTTCATTTAGTTGATCTTGCAGAGAGTCTGAAGCCTTAAAATGCTGACTCCCATCCTTCTTCCAATCTGCTGTTTCTGAAGATTCTTTTGACATCTTCTGCTCATCCTTTTTTGACTCAATTCCGGACTTTGAGTTGTCAGAGACTGTATAAACTTTCCCTTCTGATGAATATTCACCTGTTTAACAAAAATTGATATAAGGTGAAAGGAACAAAACAGAAGCAATCCAAACCGCCATGAATTTATGAAATTGAAATTTAGGGAAGGCTGTCATATCTCTATCTTTCTCTCTTTCATATGGAAACAACCATAAGGGTGAACTCTCTCTGTTTTGCACTGGGTAAAGCACCAAGAATGAAATGTTATTGTATTCTTCTAACATGTTATACTAAATACCTATAAGTTCATTTGTCACCTTTAAGCCATCATGGACACATTATAAGATCAATCTGAATGGAACAGAAATACTACTCTGAGGAAAACTTCCCAAGATTCCTGATTTTCCCATTTGTACTTCCAAGCCTTTGACAGGTCGAGAACAGAACATGACTTGTTGCGGTCAATGTAACGTGGATTACTGAAGTGGTTTGAGAATGCTCCCAGATATTTCCCAAAACTCTTGAGGGGAATCATAAGTCCTGGTTTCTCCTACCATGAGAAACATTTGTAGGTCAGTGCTAACAAGGTGGAAACTATGAGATCCAGATCTTGTCTCAACTTATAAATGTTCAAAGGTCTCAATTTAAAATCTGCATCAAAATTAAATACTCCTTACGTATGACACATAAGTTTACATTACGATAATTAAGTCCTCAATTATGGTTTGAACCTATGACATTCTCACTCACAGCTAACAGTTAAATATCTCAGATATCCCAAAACTTTTCATATCCAATTAATAACTCAGAAATTGACTTCATAACATGAAAATAAATGTATCATGAATATTTTTAATTTATATGAAGCCATTTCTTCCTCATCTCCCTCAACATTCCTCAACTTGTGTGCATGATGATGATACTGTAGAACATTCATTTCAAAATATGTATCCTGATAGAGCAATTCAGTAACTCTGAGAAGTATATTTCCAACTTGCTGCAGGAGGTGACCAATACCATTTGATTTATAGCTCCACAGGTATAGGGAAACTCAACCTTTTGAACACAGATTCTAAAAAAACTCTGTAAAGCCCTAAGAAACTGTTGTATAAAGAACAGCTTGTGAAATCCATGGCTGCGGTTGGTTATGATTGTTAAGTATATTATCTTGTTTACTTTTTAGATTATACCATCTTGTCCTAGGCTCCCATAAATTATCTGATCATTTGTCTCGTTATACTTCCTTCATTACAACAATGACTGCACTTACAAAGTGTTTCATTGACTGCAAAATATAAAGAAATCATAAAACAAAGCTACAGAAATGCAAGTTTTAATGTTTGGGATCTTAGCACGTTTTAGCTTGTCTCTAATAGTCACTGTACCTGCAGTAATTCATAGTATGTGAAACACAGATGTGACAACACAAATGCAAATCTTTTAAAATAAAACTGTTCAGTATTAAATCAGCCAATTAGCAATGGTCATTACAATAGAATACACAACATTTTTCCCCCCATAGAGTACTTCTAGCACTTGAACCTCTGCAGTATAAAGCTGGAGACTTCACTGTCGTTTGCTTGGAATTCATTTCTTCAGTGACTTTGAGATTTCATAGAATCCCTAGAGTGTGGAAACAGGCCCTTTGGCCCAACAAGTCTACACCGACCCTCAGAGCATCCCACCCAGACTCATCCCCCTATAAACTACCTAATCTACACATCCCTGAACACTATGGACAATTCAGCATGGCCAATCCACCTAACCTGCACATCTTTGGACTGTGGGAGGAAACCGGAGCACCCAGCGGAAGCCCACGCTGACACGGGGAGAAAGTACAAGCTCTACACAGACAGTCGCCCGAGGGTGGAATTGAACCTGGGTCCCTGGCACTGTGAGGCAGCAGTGCTAACCACTGAGCCACTGTACTGCCCAATGAAAATCACACCCCTAGACCAACGTGCCATCCCTTGCTCTTTATTTGCTGAGCGTTTCATGTTGACAGGTTTATAATTTTCTCTTTGTTGCAACCTCCTCCCCCACACTCGCATAGCTTCTCCTCTCTTTTACAGACTTCCTGCTCCCTCCCACTTTAGTTGCTTCCTTATCACCTCTCTATGTGCAAACCCTCACCTACCACAAATCTCTCTAACTTCTGCTTCTCCGGTGCTCAGGCCTCAGGGGAAGGCAACCACTCACCTTCCCCTCATTTCTTGCTGCTAGCTCCGCTCATTAGACTGCTCATCAGAAGCAGGAATGTGTGGAATAGTGGCTTAGTGATTAGTACTGCTGCGTAACAGCGCCAGGGACCTGGGTTCAATCCCACCCTTGGATGACTATCTGTGTGGAGGTTACATGTTCTCCCCATGTCTGTGTGGGTTTCCTCCCACAGTCCAGGGATGTGGAGGCTAGGTGGAATAGCCATGGGAAATGCAGGGTTACAAGGATAGTTGGGGGGGGCGTTGCTAGTGGTGGTGGTCTGGATGGGATGCTCTTTGGAGGGACAGTGTAGACTCAATGGGGCAAATGGCCTGCTTCCACTCTGTAGGAATTCCATGTCATTGGTGGATTGGCTTCTTACAGATTCTGTCACTCCAATTCAATAGGGATGACATTCTATGATTGGCAAGTTTTAATTTTCCGGAGCCTTTGGGACCAAATTCACCTTCCCTTGTGTCCTTGTACATTTTTTACATTAACACTATTCCAATAACAGCTCCATAGACCACAAGAAATCGAAGGCATCTACAATAATTCACATGCTACAAATCTGTCCGGATCCTTATTTTAAAAAAAAACCCATTGATTCAGTCAGAGTTTTTTGGCACTTCTCATTTTAAGATTCACAGCCTGTACACCATTTCTCGCTTTGTTCCATTCCACTACAAAGTCCAGGCTGTCATCTTTCAACCATTAACTGATGCATTTCAAATCCAAATCAAGCACTCTCTCCAAGATGTAGTATCATTTTGCAAATATGCTTTTTTTTTGATAAGGAGAAACTATACAATCTTAGCCTCAAAAGACCCACTCCGAGAGGCAGAAACAGAAATGAACAACTTCTCCAGTCATAAGAAATAAAGGATGACCATGTCATACACATATAATATTGTTCCAATGCCAAATGCTCCAGAGTTTGTGTAAGTAATTTTTAACCTCTGAATTTACCAAGTTATTAATTTGTTTGTGCGAGAATAGCTTCTTTACAAAGCCAGCTATCACGTCAGAGAGCTTACCATGTGATTTACACGATTCCTCTGTAGTTACAGTTGCAGTATTGTTGAGAAAACACTGTGTTTTCTCAGAGCCAGTTGAGGACAATATACTGGTGGAGTTCATCCCATCTGGAAAAGACACCTTTCAAAGAAGCACACAATGAGACTCATTTATCAAATCAGAATGAATATTACATACAGCATCTAGTTAAAACAAAGTTGGAAGTCACATGACAACAGGTTATAGTCGACAGGTTTGTTTAAAATCATAAGCTTTCAGGGTGTCTTCACCTGACAGAGCAGCAGCGTTGCGAAAGCTTGTGACGTTAAATAAACCCGTTGGACTATAACCTGGTGTCGTGTGACTTCCGACTTTATCCACCTCAGGCCAACACTGGCATCTCCACATCATATTAAAACAAAAGTTCATGTGATACATATAATTATTTCCAGAAAAATGTATTTCATTTATCAAAAGCAAAATCATGACGAGAAAGTCCAATGGGACTGAAGAAGCAGATCGAGGAATTTCTATTTGTCCTATCTTAGGTAAGCCAATAACTAAAATATTCTCTGTCTGCTGACTTTCATTGAATAAATTCAAATAAAAAGGAATGTTGTTGTCTAACAAATAACAATCAATTTTAATCTCCTAATTTTCCTCTTTGTACAATAAGATAGAATGGTAGCAGTGTCAGAAAGGACTGGCATTTTAGTTGGATTTACTTACTGCTTAACCAAAAATAGAAATCGTTGGAAAACTTCAGCAGGTCTGGCAGCATCTGTGGAGAGAAATCAGAGTTAATGTTTTGGGTCGGGTGACCCTTCCTCAGAATGGTCTGAGTAAAGGTTACTCAACCTGAAACGTTAATTGTGATTTCTCTTCACAGATGCTGCCAGACCTGCTGAATCTTTCCATCAATTTCTGTCATTGTTTTCGATTTGCAGCATCCGCAGTTCTTTCGGTTTTCACTTAGTGTTTATTTTGACGATCATTGTAGATTCCAGAAAGCCGGGAAAAGGTGAGGACCATAGGTGGTTGCAGTCTGAAATAGCTCTGTTTAGTAGTGATTATTAATACAAATTATGAGTTATTGTGCTTAGAGGAACAATCATCAGACCTACAGAGACATACCAGGTGGCACCGCAGGTTCTTCCCCTCATATCCAGCACACTGCATCTGCACAGAAAACTAACATGATTTTCTGCCATACATGCTTTGCTGGTTGGGGCTCTTCCGATACAATCTCCTTCGGACAAAAGTGCCATTACTTGAAGATCTGACTAATAGATACATCGGAACATTTTTAGAAGGCCTGCTATCCTTGCTTCTTACTCCATAAAATAAGTTGTAGGAAATCTTGACAGGGTTTAGATTTAGAGGAGTATAGATCTTTATCATTTGCTGGACCAGGCCATACATCTGCACATGTGCAAAGACAACTACAGTTAACTGTGACCTGAAACCTGGCTGTAATTCCTTATACACGTGCTCCAATCTAACTTTTCTCTACTTTGTCACTTATCCATGTTGCTATGTCCCTTGATTCCATTTCAATTTTGTTAATTTGACCCTTAAAGTAGCATTTTATCAAACACCTTCTGCAAGTCCACATTCCCACAAAATACACTGCCTCTGTTACCCCTCTCCATCGCTTTATCAAAGAACTCAATCAATTTCTTAGACAGTTTGCCAACAACAAATATAAACAGAAATTATTGGAGAAACTCGACAGTTCTGGCAGCATCTGTGCAGAGAGAAACAAAATTACCATTGAGTCCAATATGGCTTGTCTTTATAACTGAACATGACTGAAAAATTATGGTTTTTATGTTGTTGACAAAAGGACAAGAAGAGCAAGTGGAACAGGTGGTAAGGGTGCCCGGAGCAAAAGGCAAAAGGAGCATTAATGGTAGTTAGGGAGATATCGATAAAGAGTAGTGTTAATGGTAAGGTGTTAGTAATGGAGGAAAGGTCAGCTCTGCTGGGGGCAAACCCATGCAAAGTAAACACTTTGGGTGTGAGTGGGATGGGGAGTTGTGGTGTGTTCAAATGGAGGACAGTGTTCATGGTCTGAAATTGATGGACTTCATGTTGATTTCTGAAGGCTGTCAAGCAGAAAATGAGGAGTTGCTCCTTCAGCTTGTGTCAGGTTTCACTGGAAATCTACAGCAGGCCTAGGACAGAAATGTTAGCACGTGTTCCTCATGATATTGACCTCCTCCAAGTTTCTACCTGGCTAATCTTTATATCTTCATCCCGAGCTTCTTCTCCCAAGCTTGGACCTGCAGCCCATAAATTAGGTATTTTGTCTATGAATGCTCGTATCATCTTCCAGAGCATTTTCAGAGCTCCCCAGACACTCGGTCATGGATTCATCATCAAGTAGAACATTACCTAGAAACTGGTTACCAGAACCCATCTGTTTAATGCGGTGACCATTTGCAAATATCTCAATTCTTCTTTAGTTTGTCTCCACTAATTCATTTGGCAGTTTGTCCAACATGTGCACCGATCTCTGCATTAAGTTGTTAAATCT
This sequence comes from Ginglymostoma cirratum, assembly GCA_024137785.1. Lineage (NCBI taxonomy): Eukaryota > Metazoa > Chordata > Chondrichthyes > Orectolobiformes > Ginglymostomatidae > Ginglymostoma > Ginglymostoma cirratum. The sequence goes on along the minus strand of JAHRHZ010000077.1, from coordinate 4,039,604 downwards.
GTATTTTGTGTGAACTCTTCTTCTGACCTTAAGACCATGTTCCTTGTTTCTCCCTGAGACAACATCATGTCCACAGTAAAGGCTCAAGACCTGCTCCATATTTTTTGGTAGTTCCATTGCCTTTACTTAGGTTTAAGTTTTGTTACATCTCGCTGAACTACATTCAGCAGTTGGATATTTTTGTTGCACACAGCAATCTTCCCTGCCATCCTTTAAATAATGCTGGTACATTAATTTTCCCTTTTCCACAAATAACTTTTCCCTGAAAATAGTCACCCACGATTACAGCCCAAATGCTGCCATTCTAAACACTTTCCTGTATTTTTCAAGAACCCTGGTGTAACCTAGAATTAATTCCTTCATTCATTCATGAAATAGGTGCAATGTTGTCCATCTCTAACTGCCTGAGGCACAGATAAAGTACAGAGGTCGAAAGGTGATATTGTTGGTGGTCAAGTGTGAAGCTCATCTCAGGGTCAAATCTGATATCAAGATTGCAAACTGTCCAATTTTTTTTCTGTATGGCTTTAGCAAATGGAGAACCAGCCACTGAGCGCACACACTGTTGTTCTTCCAGTGTCCTTTGTTTTATATTTATACACCTTAAAACCCATTACTTTGGCCAATGACTACAAAATCTTTTCCATTCTGGTCATCTTGCCACACCATTTAACATCATTTGTAATAAAACCCTCCACCACAAGAACAGTTTAAATAGATGAGTCCATGGACTAGATTTAATCAAGGAGGCAGAAAAGTTGAGTTTAGAAACTGCCCAACCAGGCAGACCAAATTCCTTTTAATGAAAAAAAGCTTCCCTGCATATTTTCACCCCAGCAGGAAGAAGTTAGCCTTCCACTTCAGGAGCAGTTCGCAGATGGAGTACTGAGCTGGGCTGGCTAGAAGGCCAACATTAATTCTCCAGGACTTTGTTTGATTTCAAGTGTCTAGCCCTCCTTATAAGCACTTTCGCTGTCCATTTCCATGTTCCTTCTGTGCTCTTTCCACTCTCCAAGCCCACTCACACATTAAGCGTCATTATGTATAGAACCATTGAGCCTTACTGTAAGTAGCGATTCTTTGAAACACTCTTGGAGGAAAAGAAATCGTGGTTGAGAAACTGCTGCTCTTACAACATTGTAAAAGTGTCGGTCAGTCAAAGCCATTCATGGTATTAATAATACATGTTTCACTTGACTTCACATTTCTTAACTTTCCCTAAGTACACATGACGATCAAAGAAAGAATAGCTTATTATAACCTCAAAGATGGCAATCAAAGCAAAAACTTCAATTCCACCTGTGTAAACAGACCCCTGGCGAGTTAATTCATTAATGAGGCTTAGAGTTCAGCCAAACATTCATAATAAGGACGTGTGGAGAAAAAAAAATTTAGCCACCTGTCTCTGCTCCTAATGAGAGCATCAGGTGAATGTATCACAGACATAACTGCTGAGGTATTTGCTTCTGCAATGGAGTAGGCAAAGGCGTGATTGCTATAAGAGGGCTTACTACACCCGCCATAAAAAATAACACATAGGAAGTAAGGCAGGGATCCCAGAACTGAGTCCTGTCTGTCATTTTAAAGTCTTCCTTGGTTTTGTTCTAATAGACAGAAGCATGAATATCCAAGAGTCAAAGACCCCAGGTGGAGGTTCTCTCTCTTTCAGCTTTATTAAACGGGTGATTTTTGAAAAAAAAAATTGTAATCAAGAGTAAATTAACTGGTTAATGAGACCAGGAATTTCTTCAGGGATGCTTCTATGGTTTCTACTGGTGAAGTTATGGGACCAGTAGTGAGGAAATTCCCAGGTTTAATCTTTCAAAAATCAAAATAAATGTAACTAGTGCTTTCTAAATAGTCTGGCTATTTCCTAAAAGGATCCAATAGGTGCAACTTGTTGTTTCTAAGTTATCAATGACCTGAATAATGATAATGTACAGTCAATGCTCTGTCGATAAACGATCAGACCATTACTGACAATTTTGCCCAACCAATGTATTCTTCCCTAGTTCATGTCTCTACTCATCTAAATATCGTATATTGATGAAACCTTTAAAAGCAGTAATTTCTTGATGTATTTAGATTGTATTCCATCAGTCTCACATAGCTTTTTTTAGTATTTTCATAACAGTATGACATTACTAATCATTTCAGCCTAGATTATACGGTCAGAGACAAAAATAGAAGTTGCTGCAAAGGCTCAGTAGGTCTGGCAGCACCTGTGAAGAGAAATCAGTGTTAACGTTTCGGGTCAAATAATTCTGAAGAACTGGTTCTGAGGAAGGGTCACTCGACCTGTAACGTTAACTCTGATTTCCATCCACAGATGCAGCCAGACCTACTGAGCTTTTCCAGCAATTTCTAATTTTGTCTCTAATTTATAGCAGCCACTGTTCTTTTGGTTTTCGTATGGCCAGAGCTCTGGAATGGGTCTTGAAGCCACATAATTCTCACTCAGAGGCAGCGGTGTCAATGAGGCACGAATGCCACCCAAAGCATTCACAACACGTGTGGTATTTCTCCTCATTCCCTTCACCACACTTCTACATAAACTGTCCCCTTAAAAACCTTTCTTGTCTTGAAAATAATTTTTCCTTATAAGCACCTACGTTATTCACAACTTATTTTTGTATTGGCATTTTACCTACTTTTAATGCCCACTACAGTTATCTTCAACTACCTTTTAAATAACCAGTAGTACTCACAAATCTCACTCTTATTCTTTAAATAATTCTGCTCATCGCTTAGATGACTTTTAATTTTGTCTTCAGCAACCTCTTCATGGGTCTTGTTCTTTTGCTTGCTTTCTCCTATGGATGCATTTCCTTTTCAAATTCATTAAAATAGTCTTAAAAAGCTTTACAGTATGTAGAAATCAAAAACATTTATTCCTAACGCACAAGAATATTTATATATTTTACCGCACAACGACCATCGCTATTTTAGTTCTAAAATGGGAAAATCCAGACCAGCACATCAACCCTTCTTGATGTATGATGCTTAAGAAGTAGTGCAGTTCATCCAAAAGCAAATCAGTAATTGTCTTCGAGCATAAATCACCACAGAAACACATTTCATTCTGAAAAGGGCAATAAACTCTGCAGCTTATATTTCAAACAATGAAGGACTTTAATTTCCAATTCTGAAGCCAAAAGCTCCTCGAGTGAGATACACTTTAAACTGCTTACAGTCATAAGTAGCTTCTCCACACAGTCAGGTGCCACACTGTGCAAATGGGTCAGGTGGAGCTGTAGATGAATCTTGTTGCTGAGGACATCCTGACAGAGAGGGCAGCAGATGACCGGCTGCATGGAATGCTGGGACATGACATGCATCTGAATCCTGTTTCCATCCTTACTGTTGTAATTACAGTAGGGACACTGGTAGAGCTGTAACCAAGTAGCATTTAATAACATTTATATTAGAAACAGGTGACATATAACAGGCAAAGCTCTTCTGTTTGGCCTTTTTCAGACAAAATCATTTTGCAGTGAGGAATTACGAGTGCATTAATAAAACAAAGTCAAACTAAATATGTTTACTTCTTCAAGAGGGCCAGCCTTACATTAGCAAAGAAAAAGTAGCTAATCAAATTGTTCTTTTTAACAGTAAGATTTCAAATTGTTTTATTCAGAATCAGGAAAAATCAGACTTTTATGTAAGATAATGTTTTCAGTCCTCTCAAATCGATCCCTGTTCACACTGTATCCATTTCAAAAACCAAGATAATTTTACTTTAAGTGATAAAATATAAACAGAAACCTTGATATAAATTTGATAACGAAAGTAACTTCAGATGGTTTGAATACGCATAGGAGGCATGTCTCTGGACTAGTAATCCAGTAGCTCTGGGTAATGTTTTAGAAAAATGGGCTCAAAACTTCTGTAATTGAAATCCAACTAATACAATCTTGAATTTAAAACTGCCCATCTTTAACAGCAACCATTACTGTATCAATCAACTATGGTATTTTGTTTAAAGAAACCCATCCAGTTCACCAACGCCATTAAGGGAAGGAAATCTGCCATCCACATTATTCTAAACACACAACAATGCAGTTGACTCTTAACTGTCCTCTGAAACGGCCTAGCAAGCCACTCAGATCCAGGGCAATTAGAACAACAATTCTGACCTTTGTCAGGGTTGCCCACATCCAATAGAGGAAAAAAAACGGTTTTCCCAATAAAAGAGGTCAAGCAGCATCATAGGAGCAGGAAAACTTGACGTTTCGGGCCTAAACCCTTCATCAGAAATGATTTCTGATG
>JAHRHZ010000077.1:4001190-4034935 GCA_024137785.1 Ginglymostoma cirratum | reverse complement strand
GGTTTAGGCCCGAAACGTCAAGTTTTCCTGCTCCTATGATGCTGCTTGACCTCTGTGTTCATCCAGCCCCATGCTTGTTATCTCGGATTCTCCAGCATCTGCAGTACCTTTTATCTCTGGTTTTCCCAATAAAGCTTTTATTCATAATTTCCTGGGAAATACTTGGAGAAAATTGATAAAGAAAACAGACCAGAAAAAAATCCCAGTAGAAAAAGTTTTTGTCTCTTACCTGCTCTTGACTGGGTTTGCTGCTACCAGCTGACTGAGGTCTTTTGGAAGTGAGGTCATCATCTCCTCCCTGTGGCAGTGACCGATCTCCCACTACAGAACTCTCTTGAGGTTCTGCAGATAGCGCAATTGTTCCTGTTAAACCGATGAAATACATCAGGATGTGAATGTAATCAAACTGCAATTCAGCCAAAAAAATCTGTAATTTCAATAAATGTCCTTCAATTTTAAAAACTGGTGAGGATTTAACCCATTGTGCAAAAAGGCAAGCTTTATAATACTTCTATTTTCTTACAACTATACTTATGGGAGTATAAGTAGTTTTCTAAAAGAACATATGCAGTAGCAGCCAGAGATAGTAAGAACTGCCGATGCTGGAGTGAGAGATAGCACAGTGTGGAGCTGGAGGAACACAGCAGGCCAGGCAGCATCAGAGGAGCAGAAAAGTTGATGTTTCGGGTCGGGACCCTTCTTCAGAAACATCAACTCCTCTGATGTTGCCTGGCCTGCTGTGCTCCTCCAGCTCCACACTGCAGTAGCAGCCAGCTTGTCACACTACTTTGTTCACGCCTCACTATTTCTGGAGGAAAGAAGAAACATCATACGAGTCGAAGTACAATTCAAGAGATCATCTTCAAATTAGTTAATTTATCTTTGAATACAAATAGTGCTCCCAATACTTATTTGGTTTTAGCTCTTCTCTGCCGCAGTTGTGCATGGGATAGCAGGTTATAAGCCCCTCCAACTGCTTGGGCAGGAAAACTCCATTGTCACAAGTCATCAAAACTCACCTGCTTTGACTTGGACATCCCTGCACTTAATAACTTCTGCACACACACACATGTGCGCATGCGTGTGCGTTATTTCAAGCTTCCGTTAAACTAGTTTCTTTTGCAAACACAAAATTCATATTAAATTTTTGCATCTGTAGCCATAAGATACAAAGCTACACGGACCATCAATTCATGAAAACTGTAACTACTCAAATGATGTGATGGGAAACAGAAATGTAAATTTAAACAGGAAACTGCCAGCCAAAATATTTCATACATATTTGAGTCAAAGAAATAAGTGACAGCATAATATTGAACATTGATCCAAATGCTTTTTTGTTTCATAAGATTTAAACAAAAAATATTGCGAAAGCAGACCAACTTGACAATAATTGCTTTTCAGTTGTTTAGTTAATTACTCACTAGCTTGGAAAATTAATCAATTTTGTACCTGCAACCCAGATTGCTGAGTCGTCAATGCGATTCAATTCAGAAAACTGCATTTAACACGTAAACATTAAATGCTTATGAAACAGTATTAAATGTTTATGTATGCAGTGCAATCCTAGATGCTTAGTTGCGGTCATTTGATCTACCCCAGTAATGAAGATCATTCGATTACCCTTGTGAAATTCAAACTCAATTCTATTTTCATTGATGGACTGTGGAAGTAATCGGTATGATCAACATTTATTGGACATTCCTAATTATCTTTAAAAAGGGGGATTGTAAGCTGCCTTCCTGAATCACCACAGACCAATTTGTGAAGGTAAGGATTTGGATCCACTGGCCACTAAACAACAGTGATGTACTTCCAGGTTAGGGATTATCTGTGACTTGAAGGGAAATGTCAGTCCATTGCTATAAATGAGGATCTTTGATCAAAGGACCGAAATGTAGAATCTATTTAGATGGAGCTAAGAAACACCAAACTGCAGCACAAATGTTGGGCATGCCATAAATCACAAAATTATAGATGCACGTAAGGGGAGTGGGGCAGAATACTGTAATAATTCAATTGTCATATAGACTGGGTTAACCAGGTTAGCATTAATGCTTTGGAGGATGAATTCCTGGACAGTGTATTAGGTGAGTTTCTGGAACAGTATGTTGAGTAGCCAACTGAAGATCAGGCTATTTTAGATTTGATTTTGTGCAATGAGAAAAGGCTAATTAACAACCTTCTCTTTGGGAAATAATGACCATAACATGCTAGAATTTTGTGTAATATGTGAATGCAACATAGTTCATTCTGAAATTACGGTCCTTAAATTTCAGCAAGGGAAACATTGCCGGTCATGATGACTCAGATGGATTAGGAAAATACAATAAAAAGGTTTGATGGCAGACAGGCAATGGGTAGCATTTAAAGAAACACTATAAATTCTACAACACCTATACATTCCTTTAAGGCTCAAATAGCCAAAGGAAAAGGTGATTCAACTGTAGTTACTGCAACAAGTCAAAGATTAAATTAAATCAAAGGACGTGGCTTAAGAATATCAAAAATAGTGGTAAATTTGCAAGTAACGTGGGACCCAGCAAAGGAGGGCCAAGAAACTGATAAGGAACTGGGAGGAAAAGAATATGAATGCAAGCCAGTGAATGAATGAACAATTTTGGCATTTTAGTGAGAAAAAACCGTAAAATACAGTGAAAAGCTTTTCCACTGTTGCCATGATCTGGCACCATTTTGAATAGTTTAAGAATAAGAAAAAAATAGAAAGATTGAGGTTAGAGACTGTCCATCAATCCTGAGCCAGATCATCATCAACAATGACTGCACCTCCTTCCGTCTTCCACCACCTCACTGCCATTTACACCAGACCTAACAGACGTCAAAGTTGTCACTCTTCAGGCATGATCTTTCGCTACCGAGTCAATTCTCTTCCACTGTTGCCTCGCTGCCTGTCCTGGACCAATCAATGGGCCTAGATCTGGGCCCACCTCAATATCGCTGTGATGCCCATCAACCACTGCTTTGCTGCTGCCAGCGCTGGACCCAACCAACAGATGCATATAGGAGCATAAAGGCACTGTAAAATGTCCTAGGAATATGAGAAATGAAAAATATCAGCAATGATAAATGTGGGCCCATTACAGGAGCAAGCAGGAGAATTGGGAAATGGAGGAGAAACTAAACAGTTACTCAGCCTCTATCTGCACGAATAAGATACAGAAAGTCTCCCCAAAACAACAGGTGACCAAAGGATAAGTGTAACTGAAAAATCAAACCAAATTACTAAAGAGGTGGTACTTGGAAAAAAAAACCTGGACTGAGGGTCAATTGGATCAGGTGAGGTTCATCCCAGACCGTTGGACGAAGTAGCAACAGAACTAATGGATATATTAGCGTTCTTTCATAAATCTATAGGTTTTGGAAAGGGCCTTGCTGACTGGAATGAAGCAAATGTGACTCCACTATTTAAAAGAGATAGTGAGAGAGAGAGAGAAAATGGAGAACTACAGATCTGTTACTTTGATGTTAGCAACTGGGAAAGGATGTGATAAGTGAACATTTAGAAAAGAATGGCAAGATTGGGAAGACTCAATGTGAATTGTGAAGAGGAAATCACACTTGAAAAATAAAACATTTTTGAATATGTTAGTTGTAACATAGAAAAAGGAGAACTAATGGATGCAGTGCATTCAGATTTTTAGAAGTCTTATGCAGGTATTTAGTAAATAACATTACAGCACGTTGGATGGGACGGAGGTTGGAATATACCAGTATAGTGGAGAATTGCTTGAGAGAGAAAACTGAGCATTGGAATAATGGATCATTCTTAGGATGGCAGGCTCTGCAGGGGTCAATTCTAGCTTCAAACTGTTTGCAATCTACATCAATGGTTTGGATGTGGGATCAGCTGAAATATTTCCAAATTTACTCTCGACACCAAATTGGTTGGGAGCACAAATTTGTGAGGAGGATTCAAGATGGATTAAAAAGTATTGGGAGAGGCTAAGTGAATAGGTTAGAGTACAGCAGATAGAACAGAATGCAAATAAGTGAGAAATTATTCACCATGGTACAAAAAAAGCAGAATATTTCTGAAATATCAGGTGCTTGGGAAGTGTGGATGTCCAAAATGATTTGTCTTCTTGCCCATGAGTCACTAAAAACTAGCATGCTGGGTCAGTAAACAATTAGAAAGGGAAATATATGTTGGCTTTCATCCATGGTGCTTTGAGCACAGAGGTGAAGATGTTTTGCTGCAGTTGTACGAGCCTTGGTGAGATCTCATTGGGAGTAATGTGAGCAGTTTTGGTCTCTTTATCTAAGCAAAGATATACTTGCAACACATGGACTGTAATGGAGATTCACCAGATTAATTCAGGAATTGCAGGATTGTTTTATGAGGAGAGATCGAGAAGACTGGGTCTGCGTCCTCTAGCATTTTGAAGACTGAGAGGTGACCTCATTGAGACTTAACTAGAACAGAAGAAATCAGCACAGGAGGAGACCATTCGGCCCCTCAAGCCTGCTTCTGCTTTTCAACAATGATATGTCCAACCTGCTTCAGGTCTTAACTCCTCTTTCATTCCGCTCTTCATAGCCCTCAATTTCCTGATACATTCAAAAATCTACCTATCCACTCTTGAAATACTTCCAGTGATCTCACTCCACAACTATGTGGGATGGAAAATTCCAGACATTCACTATCCTCTGGGAGAGGTTTTTTTCATTTCATTTTTAAAAGTATGTTCCCTTATTTTGCCCCTAGTTTAAGATTTCCCCATTAAGGAAACATCTTCTTTATTTTAAAATATGCCAAGCTCCCCCCTCTACCATTAGAATCTTTTATGCATTATGGTCTAGTGGCCCATATGAACAGAAGTAGGTCATTGGGCCCATCAAGTCTACTCTGCTATTCAATTAGATTGTGGCTGATATGATAATCCTCAACTTCACTTTACTGCCTTATCCCCATAAACCTCAATTCCTTTGCTGATTAAAAATCTGTCTGTCTCAGCTTTGAATATACTTAAACTGAACTAGCCTTGACAGTCCTCTGCAGTAAAGAATTTCTCAGATCGACCTTGATTGAAAAACAATTCCTCCTCATCGCTCTCAAATAGGCAACTCCTCACTCTATATTTTTTGGTCCTAGACTTTCCCACGAAGAGGAACAACTTTTCTGCACCTATTGTCTAAAGCCCCCCAAAATCTTATCATTCAATAAGGTTTCTTCTCATTCTTCTAAACTCTAATCAGTGCAGGGCTAAACTACTCAACTGTCCTCTTAAGAAAATCCCACCAGACCCACAATCAGCCTCGTGAAACTTATCTGGTTTGCCTCCAATGCCAGTGTATCTATCCTTACACAAAGGGGTCAAAACCGTTCACAGAATTCCAGTTGTTGGTCTGACTATTGCCTTGTATAGTTTTAAAAAGATCTTGCTAATTTTATACGCGTTCTATTTGAAATAAAGCCCAGAAATTCCATTTACCTTCCTTTTATCCACTGAACCTTTGGGATTCATACTCAAGGACTACTCCCAAATCTGTGCTTTAGCTTTCTGCAGTCATTCCTCATATAAAAGATATTCTTCTTCTATTCTTCTTTCTCAGGTGCATAACCTCACTTTTTCCCTTATCATTTTCCACCTACCAAGTTTTTGGCCACCCACTAAAACTGCCTATATCCCTCGATAGACTCATTACTTGCTTCCCACCTATCATTGTGTTGTATGCAAACTTAGTGAGAGTACGCTCGATTCTGTCATCCAAGTCATTAGTATAGAACATAAATAATTGTGGTTCTAGCCACACGCACCAGCTCCCACTCAGAGGAGACATCCTGGCACCAGGTAGGTAACACGGCCTTCTGGTCTTGCTGTCTTTGCTGCAGAGACCAGTATCTATTCCCCTAAAAGTGCTCTCCCCTATTACTACATTTCACTTTTCTTACTCCACTTTAATGGCACTCTGGACCACAATGCAGTGGCTGTGGTTAGTTTGATCATTCTGTCTGCAGTCTGCATGCTCATCTACACTAGCAGCAACATCCTCTTATCTATTAGATAAGAGCACTGACTGAGACATCTCTAATGCTAAACTTTCGATCCCCATACTTGTGTCTCTTGTAGTCACACCCTCCTGGTCCTGACAATCATCCAAATTTGATTCCATGCTATGTCACAATGTGGTAGCTACTTGCTACTACTCAGCCCAAGCTTGAATGTAGTCCAAATTTTGCTGCATATAAGCAGCATCGTTATCCAAGAAATTGCAAGTGGAACTTAGCATTTGGAAATTGTGAGTGAATATACCAATTACTGAGTATAAAAATGGAAGGAAGAAAGGTGATGTAGCAGCTGAAGATGGTTGGGCTGAGGTCACTACCCTGAGGGAGTCCTGCAGAGATGACCTGGGACCTTTGTGCTAGGTATGATTCCAAAGGGAAGTTATCTACTGGGCAGAGTTTTACAATTTTCATTTGAAGTATTTTGTTGAGTAAGATACATGAAGCCTGGTCTGTCATGGCATGGAGTGACATTTCTCATGCAATCTTCCATCTTCACCTCATTAATTATGCAACCTGGCCATTGGGAACTTTTTAAAATGGGAAATCATATGGTTGGAGAGCTTGCCAATACTGGGGCTTACCAATGTTCATGGCATCAATTTTAAAGTCCAGTTGCACACGGTTCAGTTGTGGCAAGCCAGGAACCGACCCTCTTCCTGTGGTGTTTGAGCCTCAACATTTAACACATGACTCAGAGGAAAGGAAACCTCTCTTCTCACTTTGGAGACAGGGACCTGGAAGTGGTGGAGAAGGAAGCCCTTTTTCTAGCTGGCCCACCATAAAAAGCCACACCACCAGGTGAAATACAAATTGCAACTGTGTCCTGAGTGAAGCTGGACAAATAGCAATGCAGGAAATAGGTCCATGATCTTCTGAGCTCTGCAAGAATAAGTGCTACCGTCTTCTTTCTGCTACCTCACAGTTTGGGCCACCACTCCCTCCAACTTTGCCAGCACACGCCTGTCACTGCGGCTCATGGAATGTCACTATCGTTTTTACATACAGGATGTCAACTCAGTGACTCTCACAAGCTCATTCTTCCAAAATACCAACCCTTCCTGTTCTCTGTACTTCCTACTCAATCACTGGGGCACCTCACCACCTCTCCTGCTCCTCCGTCACCTCTAACTGCTCTTGCATCCACTTCCATCATATGTAATCCTTCCTTTCATTGGACGACAAAGTGACTTATGCCTTGGATTCATGTCTCAACAACATCACACCAAACCCACTTCTAATCCCTAGACTTATTGTATTTGACCTGCAGGACTGACTGAGGCCTAGTACATGGACTGCAAGGATGTGGATCCCCAGGCTCTGACAGGAACAAAGACCCCGAGCTAGAATGGGATGAGTCCCTTAACTGACCATAGTCCTCATTCACCCCGATAAGGACTGCTCCGTTTTGTCTTTCACACTCTGCCATTTGCTTAAAGTGTACACAGTATGCTGCAGGTCTGATATTGAAGATGTGCTTTACTGCACCGTGACATATCTATCCCCCAATTTTACTCACAGATTGACTGTTCATTATTCCTCACTGCCACCATTCCTCCTGCACTCAAAGGCAATGTGAGCTATGCAGAATTTAGATCTGACCTCAGGGTTACCAAAGTAAATAAACCAGGCCAAGCAGTAGTCCAATTTCTCCACTACTGAGACAAAGGGAGGATTAAGTATGATCAAACTGGACACAACAGCAGGTAATGGTGATGTAGGAAAAGTGGTGAAGTGCACCCAGTGAACATACGACAAGGAACAAGAGTAGGCCATTTGGCCCTTCAAACTTGCTCTGCTACACAATAAGATCACAGCTGATCCGATTTTAACCTCAACTTTGTATTCCTGTATAACCCAGATAATCTTTCATCCCCTTGGTAATCAAGAGTATATCTACCTCCACCTTAAAAATGTTTCAAGTCTCTGCTTTCACTGTCTTTTGAAGAAGGGAATTCCTCAAAGACACTCAACCCTCAGGGGGAAAAAAATCCTCATTTCTGTCTTTAAAAAATGGCCCCTTAGTTTAAAACTATGACGCCCCCATTCCTAGATTCTCACACAAGAAGAAACATCCTTCAAGTTCATTCACATAAGCCAGTGAAGAGGAAGCAGAGAGAGTAGGAAGGGTTCATAGTTCAGGATGATGACCTAGGGGAAAGTTGTTGAGTGGATGTGATGTATGCTGTGGTGAAGAGTTGTTGTCTATGATCCTTGCTGAGAGCTGAGTGCATTGACAGAGTTAGAGTGACTGGAGGCCCTGTGAATGTGAGGCAGCACAGTGAAGATGGTGGAACTAACGTTTGCGGAGTGCAGAAGATCATTGACCTTGTCCCGGCATACTAGGCTTTCCTTCTAATCTGGGGGCACAGCACTGACTATTATCTGATGCCAGGACTGGCTGATCTGGCACATGGCCTCCCGCAGCAGGCAGATGAATAAAGGATTTTCCTTCTTACCAACCAGCATCTGCAGCTCGATGCCCACAAAGCAAGGTACCTGCTTTGCTTTCTGGGCCATGTGTCTGGTAATGAGGGTGGAACAGCACAGTGTGGGGAGTAGATTCTGGATTATAGCATCTGATATGGTGTACAGTTGGACATTAAACTGGTGACTCAAACACCAGAACGTCCTGGTAAGTCTGCCTCTCCTGCCATGCAATTCCATGAGAAAGACACTTGAGGGTGCTTTTGAGGAATGTATGTGGTGAAGAGTAAATAATTGCATGAGAAAAGTTGCTGAGGCATAAAGAATTGGGGCCCATGAAGCCCAGGTGACAAAACGCTACATGAAAATAGAAAAATTTCACCCTCTGTTTCTCTCTCCGCAGATGCTGACTGGCCTGATAAGTATTTCCAGCATTTTCTATTTATACTTCTGATACTGAAAATCTGAAATATTTCACTCTCATGATAAATGCCCCATGCTGAGTATTTGTTAAATGAGTTTAATTTCAATTTAAAATGAGAAAAGATGCATCACTCAGTGCAAACTGTAATTTTTCTGTCAACAAAACCCACTTATGTTGATAAAAATAGCACATTACTGCAGCTGAATCAGTTGACTCTCATTTACTGGAAGGTTTTGCCGATTTTAGTCTTGGAAGTGAAACCAGGTGTCATGTTCCAATAGAATACATCATTGTTTGGTTCAAAGTATTCTCATTTATACATGCTGTTTGTGGTTCTTGAGTGATTCAGCCTTTGCAAGTTTACACAATTATCGAATTCTACATCACACGGAAAGGTCCTTCAGACCCAAGCCAGTCATCAAGCATCTATCTGCTCTAGTCCTCTGCCAGCACTTGGCCCATAGTTCTGTATACTAAAAGGTACTTCAAGGGAATCATCTAGATACTTCTTAAATGTTTCTGCCTCCGCCATTCTTTCAGGCAGTGAGTTCCAGATATCTCCTATTCTTGGTGAAAGAAAATGCTTTCCTTATATCCTCTCGAAACCTCCTGACCCCTGAGCTTACTTCTATGACCTCTGCTTATTGATTCATCAACTAAGGAGAGAGTTTCCCTTATCCACACTCCTCAATTTTGTGAGCCTCAATCAGGTCCTCCATCAGATTCCTCTACTCTGAGAAAGACAAGACAAGATGCAGTCTGGATAGTCTTTAGGAATATGTTCAAAGGAGGAGAGGTGGCTGTGTGATTTGATTAACCAAATAGTAGCAATTGTGAAGTGTATCTAACTCAAACCCAGTTTTTGATAGGTTTTATAATTAGAGGTGCAAAGTTACAAGGTTTTGGTAAACATATCAAAAATGTTGAACCGCACTGTGCCAAGTAAGCCTTCCCAAAGCCAAATCTGTGGATTCCTCATCAGAGGTGAAGAAGGAGGAGGAGCAAATATTCTGAGGGGCTGGTCTCTAAGGCAGAAACAAGAGTACGAGAGAGAGACAAGGAGTTGTGAAGTAGGGATTGAAGTTGGAGCATGTTAAGAACACATTCACAGTGGTAGCCATGGGACAGCAGTGCAACACTTGAAAACATATCTTACTTGGTTGCCGAGACTGGAGGTCTCAACATCCCTCCAAGGGGTCATGGTCCTCTCCCACTAAGTATTCTCTCCTTGAAGAGAAGGCAAGGAGATGAATGTCAGGCACCCCACCATGACCCATCTTGGCTCATTGTATGCCACGCTGGCAGACCTCTGCCTGCAGATCAGTTGGGAGAAAGGCGGCTAGGTGTCCTAAGCGACTAGGAAGCAGAGAGTGCATCAGTCTGGAGGCTCAGAGCAATTGAGGGAAGATGCTGCCTGAAATATAACGGTAGAGCATGAACCTTGGTGCCAGTAGGGTGCAGTAGAAGAGAGTTAAAATGAATGTGAGTAGTAGAGAGAAGTTGGTGGCACTTGCCCTTTCAGACCATAGAAGGTAATTCACCACCTTCCTGCACTGTTACGCATTCCTCTGGACCATGGGTGGCAACGTCAGACCAGGTCTGGTGCCATGGTCTCCAGTGAAGGTCCTCTCCACTACCCCATCCACAAGGTTGCCTCTTTTGGCCATCTTCGGGGCAATTCTTCCAACAATGCAGCTGTGAATGGCAGTCCTTGGCTGGCACTGATTGACCTGGTACACAGCTGGGTTTTAAAAATGGCACTGGCAGTAGAAATCCCTGAAAATCTCAACGATAGTGAGTACTTCCATTGCTGGCAGGCACAAGATAGCATGAGACGTGTGCCTTAGAAGTGTGAGGTCAGCAGCAGAGAATTGCATGAGAAAACCTGCTTGAGTCCACAGGGAGAATTCCTCCATGAAACTCCTTGAATTAGATACTAAGCAAACCTTTGGTAAAATGCAGCACAAGTCATTGTGAAGGCAGCCACAACATCACAGGGCAATGTCATAAAAATCCATCCCTTAGTACAATGAATATGAGCAATGAATTGGCACTAGATAAAACATAAGTAGATATGCAAGATAGATATACAATGTAGATTTTCTATACTATATAAAATGAAGGTACTACTGGATGAATGCACAATAACGTATTGAAATGAAAAGAGAAAGTGGAGCTATTTTAAACAGATATAATGTAAATTCTAATATACGTAAATTATTCCTATTACATGTTCTGAGAAAGGTCTTCATGACAAGAACTATCATTAGTAGAAAAAAATCCCACCTATCCTTTTTGTCTGCAGACAAATACTCTTACTTCACAAACGCTATCTTTTGACAAGCAAGTCTTAAGCAGCACATATTACATTTATGGCTGACATTTAATTTTTATTAACATTATGTTTAGTACTCAGCTTTAGAGCTTGCTGTCACATTCTTTAACACCAAATTGTTTCTGCTCATGTATATATCCTGACCTCATTTTATTTTCATCTCTAACAATAATGCATTATTCTAAGTAGCTGCCACATGATATTTTTCAGAATGACACAGGTTCTTCATGATCCTGGTTGCTTGGTCAATTACAACAAAACAAAATGCGCTGTGCGAAATTTGCACGGTGAGAATCTAGTCTACAAGTCAGGCAATTAACCTGGTTGCTGATTTTTGCTGTCTGAGGGATTTGATTTTCAAGAATAGCCTGACATTGCTTATTTACGTGAAAATAATGTGACATTATTAACATAGAGTCATCTAGTTAGTATACAGTTCCAATTATTGTCTACTGGGTGCAAACAAAACACATTCATCTATTATTGCTGTATCCAAATGCCTACTATCTCTAAATTAATTCTATGACTTGTGTGCAAATCTAAACCATCATTAATGTGTACTATAGTATATTTTTTGCCTGTAACAAATTGGTACTGAATAATCACAAGCATGCATTAAAAGCCTCAGTAATACAAAGAACAAATGATCGAAGTACAATATTTGGAAACCAATGTGATATATTCCAAACACTAACAGGTTTGTTACCCAACAGGTAATAAAGATCATGAAGCAAACAGCCTACTTTTACATCTAAAAGAGAGAATACAAACACAAGAGAACAATTTTGGGGGCCAATCAGTAAAACACTCCTGTTGCAAAGAACCAAAGATGCTAAATAGAATTCCTGGACTGTTAGTTACTTATACTCAAGAAAACTATCACTGCTGCCTTTGACTACATCTTTGACAAGATATTAAAATTCACTTATTCGTAGCATTTTGTAATCTTGACCACCTTACTAACAATTACAGAATTTACAGCTTAATATAAAGTCATAACAGCAAAGCATTTAAGTATAACAGAAGTATATATCCTTGCAATTAATTATAAAGCTTAGAATATTGTTTTAATACCCAAAAATTAAACTATTATTTTGAATCTTGTAAATAACAATATTTGGAATGGTTTAATGACGGGTGAGATGTGCTTCGAATCAAACATGCTGAATGTTTTAACTAATTTTACAGCATCAAAATTTTATATTTATGGTATTTGCCTTATGCAACCAAAATGCTTTAATTTAATGCTTTCAATATGTTTGTCTTTCAAAAAGAAAGCAGAGTGCTTGTTTGTATGTCACCTGCAATATTATCATTTCATAAAGTTCAGATGCTGACTGCGAAATTATAGACATTTTCTCATCCACCATAATTATTAATCCACAGCACTCCAGAAATACTATTTCTAAAACAGTGTTTCAATGTGAAGTTCAATACGAAACCTATACTGCAGTCCAATGTTTAATTGGTTTCAAACATTTAAATGTCCAAGTGTTTGCTGACACCAATGATATAATGATAAATGCTGACTACCCTTGCTCATCTTCAGCTTCTCTCGGAGTTTATTGTCATGCTCAATATGAAGTTAACGTTGAAAAGTAAAAACAAAACTCTCTTTCTCAATTTGTTTTTCTCTTTATACTGATGTACTTAGTCATTTTCCCCTCATTTTGCTGCTACTGCATATGCTCCTGGGCGACTGCTAATTCAGTCTTAAATGTCTGTAGTGAAATAGAACACAATAACAGATGTAGTGTTTTTCTATTATATTTTACATCTCTTGTCATCGATGTGAAATACAGGGCTGGAAAAGTAGGTTAACCATTACTGACCCGTAGTTCAAATGGCAGCATTTAAATGTCAAGCTAAGTCATGCATCATGCCCCAAGCCCAAACTTTGCTCGGGAATGCCTACAGTTGGAAAAGAGTATTTTTTGCAATATTTTCACAAATACTGTGATTAGCAATACAGAAAAATTGCAAAGCAAATTGTCCTTGTAAAGGCTTGTGTTTGCTTTAATTTAATATAAATTCAGGAATTATTGTTTCACTTCTTTGTGCGCCCATAAATTACTTTTAAATAATAAAAATAGCGTTTGTGAATAAGGAATAATTGCTCAAAAACAATGGCAAGTCCAATTGGTGATTCTCCTTGAAATAATGATGGTTAATATACATCTTGTGCATACTGCATTATGAAAACTTAAGCCCTGTCAGAGATACATTACATCAGTGTAGTGCAGAATTAATCTGGAGTTTATCCAGATTAATACATTTGTACTGAAATGCAATTTTGATTATAATTAATCTAAAGCATTGCTAGATTAAAATGTCAACATAAATGAGATATAGGTGAGTTCTGCTTCACCAGATGAAGTCAGTTCAACACAAGCGGCTTGAATTCTGCTTCTTGATTATTCCAAATGTACCAATTATTGGGATGAACTAATGCAACAATATGGTGATACTCGCGCTTTAATGCTGGAAAACAAATAAAAATGAGAAGGTTTAGATCCTAACTGGCTTCTATTTTATGGACACCCATACTGCATAACCTGAAATGATTCTGACATTGAACAAATTAAATTGAAAAGTAAAAATCTATTTTTGTGGTGCAAATAATTTGGCCAGAAGGGGAGCGACCAACAGTAGTGCCAATATAGTTGCCATTTGTAAATGCTTTCAGACATTTTTACAATCTTTATGTAAGGCATTGGCATTGCTATTTATTTTGAAAAAGCTGGTATTTATTTGTACAGTCTTACTTTGGAACTCATGTTTTTTCTGGGTAAAAAGACACAGGGCTATGTAGAACCAGTAGTTTTTAACCTATTTGGATGCTACTGTTCACTGTTTGCCACATAATGTAACTGCCTTGCGTGCTACAAAGATTGCAAATGTAATATTATTTTTTGATAGCAGTTTTCTTTTTGATAAATAAAATACAAACTGAAATTAAAAAAAAAGCAAATCATACACCCTTCAATATCTGCCAAACAAAATAGAGAACACAGTCTGTGGTATTTATACCAGATGCAGGTTTTATGCAAGATGCGATTAAAGCAGTACAATTTCTGCAAAAGGCATTAATTCAGAATTTATTGCTCAGGTAGAGAAGGCTGCTTTGTATTACGAAGGAAAATGACTAAAAAGTAAGTAGGCTGAAAGGCCTCTGGTCACTGACACTGATATGCCTCACCATAATGGAAAAAATACATGATTGGTATCTAATCTTGAGCTTAAACAAAATTAATATGTCATCAGAGGAATCACAAGTACAGCAAAGATTAATGAAAGGCGCTTAAAATTACAAGCATGCAAACTTATTTGATTAAAAAATAATCTCACTGGCCATTCTGTAATATTCTTCAACTTATCCGCATCTATCCTGTCAGATGGTTATGATTAAAAATAGGTCAGCATGAGGCTACTGATAGAAATCACATGTAAAACACACATGTGATGAATATAATTGAGACGGGGAGGGGAACTGTGCAAATAATTTTAAGATCAAAGAAAATTTAATATGGAAAGACGACAAAATCTACAAGTATTACCAGAGTCTTTATCAGACTTCTTGTTTTCTTTGTTGTCTTTTTCAGTTGTGTCCTTGTTTTCAGAAGCACCAGCTGAAACAGTGGTTTTGCCAGGCCCTTCAGTCTGCTCATCTACAATTAAGAATGTGAGGGAGATTAGGAAAGCAGATTACTAACTGTACAGTATTTGTTTGACAGAAACATTTACTCAGTTTCATAGCCTGTGCATCACAGAAGGCAAGAAGTAAAAATATACTATATGCTGATTTCAAAGTTTTTACTCTTTATTGGAAGGTTAAATATTGTCCAAGTAAAATACTTTTTATCACTTGTATATATAAAGAAATGCAGTTAATTGCATGTCTGGATGCAAAATCCAATTGATCTTAAACGTTAGACCCTCTCCTCGGAGGCCATAAAATATTATAAAACACATATACATCTGTTGATGTGAAAATAAAAAAATTGATAGTTTAATTGTGCAGAATTTTATTGACAATATATAACTGAATATAGTCAAGCACAACATGTCCTAAGTGCCACAAAATAAAATTGAACTAATTTAGTTTTTTGTCGTTTTGTATTGATTGAAAAATGTATGATTAATTTTAGATTAAAAGAAAATAACTGTCTATAGGGGGCACTCCTTTAGGTGTAATGTAATATCCTATCAAACAACTTGCAATTGATACCCAACTGAAATATTTGCTATAGAACGATTGCATACCTCCATCGACATGCGAATCTATAAAGAAAGGTTAATATCAATTTAAATAGTTATGAATTCTTCCCAGTTGTAATGGTGTTGGATTAATCTGTTTATGCAGTTAACTGCATGGCTAGGGTTAGGCAGCACTAATCCATGAAATGCCCACTGTTCCTTTTCATCCTGTGATCATTTGTCTCTCACTGTGTTGATGTCACATTTTAATGAATTTTTAGCAGCCTGAGTAATGCCAGATAACCAGACCTGCAACTCCCACAGCACTGCATGCTGCGTTCACTGCATTGCAAAATAAAAATCATATTTGCAAGACCCGGTAGGAATTAAACAAATTAGGTGATGGAAACAAAATGGCGCGGCATCCTGTCGGTCAAAGCAAAAGCCTTCACTCATCAGATTCATAAAATCTTAATAACCATAAAAATTGACCTCGAGGTGGTGAACAGGTCCTAAGCACACTGACATACAGTCCCTCCATCCTTGTTTGCTAAGCAATGCTTTTGTTAGCTGGCTAAGACAAGTTAACCCTTTATGTTCCATACAATGATCCTATTTTACATTTATGCATGACACATCAGCTCAGAAATAAATATAACATAACATTTTCATTGCAAATGCTACAATGATTGAAGGGGGAGAAATGAGTAGACTCCGAATACTATGTTTTATTGATAGTGTTCTGACAGCAGGGTGAAATATTCCCTGTCACATGCAGCAGCTGGTTGCAAAAATTGCTAGTTTAGCACTAAGATGACTCTTGGGTGACAGCATTCCGAAATTCTGAAATGCAGAAATAATAAACCTGACTGGTGTGCTCAAACAGTGGATTAAAAACGTTCTCTGCGTATATCAAATGCTATGTTTGCTTTACATACATGTACAGATTGAAAGATTAAAATTAAGCAATTTGAAAACAATTTAATTTATTTTGTTATACATATTTGATTTGATATAAATAGGTTTTGCGTTTACACAAAGGCAAGAAATGCAATCATTTTAAACTGATCTGTTCTAATCCATCTCAAGGGTGTGTTAAAAACAGATTGATCTAAATTGATTTGTACCTTGATGTACACAGATTAACCCGGTTTAGACTGATTAGAATTGGTTTACAAACTCTATTGGACTGTATCTGCTCCCCTTATTTGT
The DNA here is from genome assembly GCA_024137785.1 of Ginglymostoma cirratum. NCBI lineage: Eukaryota > Metazoa > Chordata > Chondrichthyes > Orectolobiformes > Ginglymostomatidae > Ginglymostoma > Ginglymostoma cirratum. Next base: position 4,018,312 of record JAHRHZ010000077.1, on the reverse strand, counting down.
CTCAATGGTAGTGCTCAGTACTTTCCAATCCTGATTATTAATCAAAGTAGAGACTCCACAAGCTCGCTGGTCACAGTAGGTAGACAAAGCTGTATTTGTAAAGGTGGTAGGGGAGCACAGTTTGGGCTGCTGTTCATCTGTGATCATGACCTGATAGGTCTGTGCTAATGCCAAGTACACACACAGCTCATATCCAGTGTCGGGCCCTACAACCTTAGAAATCTTGTGAACGACCTTTCTTTCTCATCCTTGGGAATTTATGCATTGTTCTTTCACTGGATTTACTGACCCATTTTCCGTGGGCGAGGAAATGAAGTGTCACGGAGTGTCCTTACCTTCGGGGGACATGAAATTTTCAAGGCTATCACGGCACACATTAATAAAACATGGTGTGTTAAAAGGCAAATTATGAACCCAGTAAGAGTAACTATCATCTGGGTCTCATCAGTCAGTTTGCTCAGTTCTCTTCTGCCTTTCTGGTATGTGTTTTAAGAGCAAGAGAAATTCCCAGACATGTTCTCCTATACATCATCATGGAGTCTGACCCAGGCCTGACCCTCACAACAGTTTGACTAATCTGAACGTGAACAAAGACTTCATGTCAGCAGCACAGAGCAACTGTGGGATAGACTCTCCCCATCAACTTAATAGCAAACAGCAGTGCTGAGACTATAACTTAGAGGATTCCAACATGCCACAAACAAATAAACTTCCAAGGTAAACTGTTCACCAGATACATATTTTTATCTTGCTACCTCACGATTTGCTTGATTTGCAGCAAAAAGATGATATTTGTGAAACAGCAACAGAGACTTACTAGAAACAAGAAGATATTTGTAGAAATATACAGATTTTAAACCCTCAGACACACAGAGTAATTTTTCAATTTGACTCTGACATGCGTGAAAATTTAAATTTAGCTTGTAGTATATTTCCATTATGAAATAAAATCCAAATAAAGAAAATCCTAGTTGGTTTGAAAACACAATAGAAGTGTTCACAATTTTTACAACCTACCCTTGAAAACAGACTCATATTTTCTTTGCATCCACAATTAAATGTGAAGTCATGTACCGCAGAAATTAAAAGTGATCATCAAGTAATATTTCTCTAGTCATAAGGAAAAGCCTAAAGTGTATCAACTTAATGGCTGAAGAAGGACATGGTAGTCTATTTACCTATTACATTTCTCATTAAAATATGTGAGATTTCCGAGCTACAGACTCTAAGCAGAACTCAGTAATTTTTACACTTATTTTATTATATACTGTGGTAAAAAGCACCATCCCGCTATCCAGTATGCTGGACCTGCAGTTTTTCTTAATTATAATCAAAATTTATTAGCAGAAACTCTAGGGTTAGGTGATCTCCAAAGTGAATTCAATGATATTTCTGTAATAGATATATCACATTCTCACTTGCGTAGAATATCATAAGCATCTGCTCGGGCAATAATTTATTTTCTCATCTGCTTTCATCAGGAAAACTAAAATGGTTGTAATTGTAGTTTAATCATAAATTACTTTCATTCTGGAAATGAAATGCAAAGAAAAAGTTGGCTTTGAACAACGGTTCTAGTAAAAAAAAAGTATGTACGTTGAATATCATGCTAACAATGCAAGTTCATTAAAATTATCATTTGACAAAAACAAGGAGTGAGAAAAATCTAGTTCAAATCAGTTTAATGCTTTTAATATTTATTTTGCGATTGCTACTTGGAAGATAACCGCAAATAATATCTAAAACTCACTAGCTTTAACTGATGATTCTTAATGCCCACTCTAAATTTTCGCTTCCTGAAGTTCTGCTATCCTTTTTCCCCCATCATGTCTCTGCCATGAGCCAAGCTGCCTGGTCAAGGTATCACTGACCAATAGGTCATTAATTCCTGGAAGACAGAGCGAGTCCTACTACCCTCAATTTCCCCCTCCCTCCCCCAATAGATGGAACACTGTCATATGCAAATGTCCCTATCCAGGGTCAAGAGCACAAACCTTCTTTTCACCATGCAACACACACAAGCTCTTTCAGGGAATCAAGTTCAAATGGCATTTTCAAATTAAAATGGCTCTGAATTCTGACTCTCTGAATGAATATTCCTGCTGTACTCCCTCTATTCCATTGATTAAAAATACAAAAAAAAACTTTTTCTTTTAGCCAAAGTAACTTTTGATGGACAACAGATCTACGATGTAAAGCAGGAAATGCAAAACATACTTAAATTTTGTGACAAATGTTATGTGCTTAGAGTTCCCAAAGGTTATGCTTATAAGAAAATATCTATAGTGTGAAATCCTTCACTTCACTTGTAGTGTCTCATAATCCAGTAAGAAATGTGTTTTTATTACTGTTTTCTATTCGAGTTTCAACTCTGAATACCATACCCCAGTGTTAGACCTTAACTGTCCAATGGTGCAGCTTTGAGGCTCTTTCAAGGATCTGAGAGATCAAACTCTTCTTTTGCTCACGGGCAAGTAATAATGACTTCAGGACAAAAACCTTTGACATACTGACAAAACTATCAAGTTCCATGTGAAAGTTAAAAGCATTACTATTAGGACATGGATCTTACCTACATTATGGCATGGTCTTTGAAAATGGTGCATTATGTGGATTATAATGGAGTTCTTGCCATAGTGAATGTCTTGTAACAATACCATGAAATGTGACCTAAAAAACATTGGAACAAATGTTTGGTCGTCTTAGAAAAGATGAAATTGATTGTGTGTGTTTCTTAACAAGAACAGGGTATTCTATATAAACCTAAACGGAGATGAACTATTTATGGCAATAAAAATCTACTAACGATTTTCAATTTTATTGTAATCACCTACTAGCATAGTAGGTATGCTGTATAATAATCAAAGCAAAGATGTTTTAAACTGAAACAATTTTGAGTCATTGCTTTCTGTTCCACTGGATAAATTAGATGGATTTTTGGAGAAATGGGGTTAGGTTTTGATCTTCTGCAATTGTATAATATGGAGCTGGTTTAATGTGGAAATAAAAATAAACACCTGAGATGTAACAATGTTGTCAATGAACTATTTATACTATTATACTCCTTTATATTATTGTGCAATGTTAAAATTCTCTCACGGTCATAGGAGAGCATGCACAATTTGTCAGTTTTGTAATGATTAGTGTGATGACATCATTACTGTAAATTTGACATCTGTGGCAGCTCCAAAATATTTTTCCACTCTTCCAAAGAAAAGCCTCGTTACTTCCATTTGATGGGGAGATGCTGGTGTTGGACTGGGGCGGACAAAGTCAGAAGTCACACGACACCAGGTTATAGTCCAACAGGTTTTTAAAAAAAAATCACAAGCTTTCTAAGCCCCGCTCCTTCGTCAGGGGAACCCCTACTAAAGGAAATGTCAGCGCCATATTATAGTATAATATTCCTTAGTATGCCAAAATTCTTTCCTTGACTTGAAAGAAGGGCTGTAAACATACACATGGAGTTGCAGGTGGAGAATGAGATAAAGCATTTGTACAAGTAGAATTTGATATCACAAGATGCTGGATACATGTTTTACATTCTTGTTGTAACTTATGCAAGTCAAAGTTTATTAAGTTTCATTAAATATTTGCGGAAGTCACAGAAATTTATATGCAACTGTACACGATAGTCAAAAATCAGAAGCTGAAATTTATCTTAAAACCAAAGGTTATTCTTAATTTCATCATCACAGTATGAATTCCATTTTTGCTGTGTAACTGGATGCGCTTGGAACGTGTCAACATCTTACCCCATTAATCTGTTGATTTATGCTTAGAAAGTTCTAGGGACAAATTTGGGTTAGAAATTCCAACATGTGCTATTTTATAAATAACTGGTTAGTCATTTTTTAAAATTATTCTGCTTGCTAATTTAGCATTAGTATTAAAGTTTAAACTGTAAACAGTGGGTGGTCACTTGAAAGCTGATCAATGAAAATAAAGTGGTCCAAAGAGGAATTTCTTCTCCCCGATTTTACTCCAAAATTCTATAGCTGCAAGCAATCTACTGTCATTGCTGAATTTTTTTCAAACATTGATTTAGTTTTGTATCTCTACAGCTCACATCCTAGTAGTACAATTTCTACATCAACTGAAATCCCACGAAACAAATGGATCTATTTCATCCATTTCTATTGGAAAATGAAGAATACCTGGCAGTGATTACAAGGTTATAATCTAATTCTGGGTCAGGCAGCGTCATCAACCATGAGAATAGACTCAAGTGGTTTAAAGCAATCATTTAAACTCTAAGGTTTTGGAGTAGATCTGTAGCTCGGGTTGTGGGTGTTGAGGTTGGTTGGCTCGCCGAGCTGGTTTGTTGTTCCGCAGACGTTTCATTACCATGCCTGGTAACATCTTCAGTGCAGCCTCTGATGAAGCATCGGTATGTTTTCCTGCCTGGTTTTTAAACTCTGGGGTCCGTTGCGATGGATTGTCTCACTTCCGGGTTTCCTCCGTAGTGGAATGTATATGGGGTCGAGTTCAATGTGTTTATTAATAGCCTGTTTCATGGAGTGCCATGCTTCCAGGAACTCTTGTGCTTGTCTCTGCCTAGCCTGTCCGAGGATCTTGGTGTTGGCCCAGTCGAAGTCGTGGTTCTCCTTGTCCATGTGGATTGAGATGAGTGAGTATTGGTCGTGTCTTTTTGTAGCCAGTTGGTGTTCATGTACTTTTGTTAGTTTCCTTCCTGTTTGTCCGATGTAGTGTTTCTCGCAGTCTCTGCAGGGGATCTTGTAGATGACCTTGGTCCTGTCCAGGGCAGGGAGTGAGTCTTTAGTTCAGGTGAGCACTTATCATAGGGTTGATATGGGTTTGTGTGCCACTCTGATGCCCAGCAGTCGTAGAAGTCGTGTGGTGAGTTCTAACGTGTTCCTGATGTAGTGTAGTGTGATGAGTGTGTCGGGGCATGTAGAATCTTTCTGATGCTGTTCCTGTAGGCATCTCCCGACCTATGTCTTTGGATATCCATTATCCTTGAACACTTGGAAGAGGTATTCCTCCTCCTCTTGGCATAGTTCCATGTTGCAGCGCCAAGAGCAGGAGTAACATGTCTTCCAAGTGTTCAAGGATAATGGATATCCAAAGAACTGGGTCGGGAGATGCCTACAGGAACAGCATCAGAAAGATTCTACATGCTCCGACACACTCATCACACTACCCTACATCAGGAACACGTCAGAACTCACCACAAGACTTCTACGACCGCTGGGCATCAGAGTGGCACACAAACCCACATCAACCCTATGATAAGTGCTCACCCGAACTAAAGACTCACTCCCTGCCATGGACAGGACCAAGGTCATCTATAAGATGCCCCGCAGAGATTGCGAGAAACACTACATCGGACAAACAGGAAGGAAACTAACAAGAGTACATGAACACCAACTGGTTACAAAAAGACACGACCAATACTCACTCACCTCAATCCACATGGACAAGGAGAACCATGACTTCGACTGGGGCAGCACCAAGATCCTCGGACAGGCTAGGCAGAGACAAGCACGAGAATTCCTGGAAGCATGGCACTCCACGAAACAGGCTATTAATAAACACATTGAACTCGATCCCATATACATTCCACTACGGAGGAAACCTGGAAGTGAGGCAATCCATCGCAAAGGACTCCAGAGTTTAAAAACCAGGTGGGAAAACATACCGATGCTTCATCAGAGGCTGCACTGAAGACGTTACCAAGCACGGTAATGAAATGTCTGCGGAACAACAAACCAGCTCAGCGAGCCAACCAACCTCAATCATTTAAACTATTCAATTAGATTTTGGCATTGAAATTCCTCCCTATATTTTCCATTATTTAGATGTTTATTATTTCAATCTTAATGTTGAAACTGCATTCTGCTTTTGGTTATTGGTTGTGTGATGGTGGTGGCTTTCCATATCACTGCCAAGAGTCAGTACGATCATGCTTTGAGCCATGAGAAGTTTCACACAGAAGGACTAACAAGCATGAGGTTTCCTCCTGCTGCTTTATTCCACAATTTATGACGACAATATGCATTTAATGCAGAGTCTTTAATATCGTAAAAAAGTCAGAAGATGCAGCACAGTCGTATTATCAAAATATCACACTGAACCATAGCGCGCTCAGACATTACATTCACCAAATGTTCAACTATTGCATTAAGTACAGTATCTGGCCAGTTCTATAAAACAAATCAAGTTGTGCAAGGACATTTTTTTCCTACAGGTAAGACAATTGCTACTTGAGATCAGTTTGATTTTTGGCTCTTGATAATGAACTATTGTGCAATGAATAGATTGTGTGACATTCAAGTGTTGATTTACAATGCTCTTACGCTTTCTCACCAGAATGTGTTGCTAAGAATTCACAGCCATACTTCACCTTGATTCATTTACTCCACAGGACATAAAAGAATAATTATTTTGTTACTAATTGGGAGATTAGTTTTAAGTGGTGTTCTGTATTTTAAGAACGACCACACAAAGATCAAATTAAAAATTCACCTATAAATGATGTATGAAGACCTACAGAATGTGTGGCCCACCTCCTGCAACTCTCTATTAATGGATGCAAGCATCCTTCATTCCAAAATGACCAGCTCTGTGGCGTGAAGTCACAATGATAACAGCTGCCTTGCAAAATGCACTGCAAACTGATTTTCGGCAGACTGAACTGAATTAAAGTGATTATTTTACACTGAGTGTATCTCCCAATACTGTATTTTTGTTTTTCACAATACAGCAGCTGCTTATTCTAGCCGAGCCAACTGATCACATTCATCACCAAATGCCTCAATTTCATTCAAAATCAGACCATTAAAGGCAGAAACTACTAATCAGCCACTTTCATGAGAAGCTCACAGATTCCAGCCAAACATGGTGTTTTGGTTGAAATATGTACTTGCAATTCAATTGGGTGAAAACATCACCAGTATCCAATTTGGGAGATTGCAAAATTTAGTCTTCAGACTTTTTTTTACATTCATATATTGAAATGAGCATGGTAGCTTAAATAAGATAGTTGAGATAACTATGCAGTTTTTACACTGTTAAGTCGAAAGAAACATCAAGCATTGGTTACAGTATATTTGACGTGTATGTCATATTATGATATTCACTGTCCAATGCCATTTTGCAGCAGACGTTCTGTAGAATAGATGGGTATATTTTCAATCAATTCAAGCAGCACAGGAAACAGCAGTTGATCCAAAACTGCATGCAGGTTAAAAAAAATGGAAATGGTATCTTAATATTCTGTAAGTAATATATTGCTTATATTGTTGTTCCTGCAACAGGGCAGCAAGCCTGATGGAAACAATTATTAGTGCATTAAAAATAATCAAGATAAAATCCTTTCCATTCTGATATTTTTCTTCTCTTTCCATGTTTATTAATGGATGATTTTAAACATCTGTCTCTTAATTGTTTCATCTATGTTGAAGCCGAAGGGTAAAAATTTCACACACGCCTTCCAACGTGACCTGTGGTTAGACAGAAAACAGTTTTACCAGTCACCACGCAGCTTCCTGTCTAGAACTTCTGAAAGCACTAGAGGCCAGGGTTAATGGCCTTTCCAATCTCTGTGATAAGAATTCATTTTGTTCTATTACCAGCAGTTATCGTGAAGTCTGCTGCATCACTCCAGCAGGGTTCAATCAATGAGAGAACCTAATGAAGTAACCAGCTGTAGCTCTATTTCCCTGGTCAACTCTATCAGACAAATAAGATCTATCAGACAAATTCCAAACCCTTCCCTTGTAATAGCATCTTCATATGCAAAGTTTATATGCACACAAACTAGTGACATTGAAATATTTATTTTTAAGCAAACAATTTTCACTTTGTATTAAAGACAGGAGGAAGAGAGTGAAGTGAACTTGCAATTACAGCACTGAAGGTGACAATAGTGCAACAGGGGTTGGAGTGGTGCAAGTAATTTGAACACCATAGATTTGACTTTCACCAGTGAAAGTTTCAATGTGGAATTAGCTACAGCAATTTATAAAAAAAACCATTGCATTTATATTTTTGAAAACTACCAAAGCATCGCAAAATCTTGAGAAAATTCAAGCTGCTTATAATTTAGTGGTGTGAAGCTGCAGCATCTATGAGGCCTAACAAACTGTATCAATTACAAGTTTGTCATAATGTGGCCTAACCAAAGTCATGTGCAGCTGTAACATGATGTTCCAACTTGTGTACTCAGTGCTCCGACCATGAAAGGCAAACGTGAAAAACACCTTCTTCACCATCCTGTCTACCTGTGACACTATTTCCAAGGAACTATGTAATTCCACCCTCAGTGTCTCCGTTATACAGCACTCCCCAAGGCCTTACCATTAACTCAGGAGCAAAAAAAAAAGTTGCTGGAAAACCTCAGCAGGTCTGGCAGCATCTGTGAAGGAGAAAACAGAGTTAACATTTCAGGCCCGGTGGCCCTTCCTCAGAACTTCCTCCCTACCAATAACTGTCTATGTCCTGGCTTGGTTTGTCTTACCAAAATGCAACACCTCATATTTATCTGCATTAAATGCCATCGGCCATTCCTCAGCCCACTGGCTCTGTGGATCAATATCCCATTGTACACCTTCTCCACTGTCAACTATACCAACAATCTTGGTGTCATCTGCAAACTTACTAACCATGCCTCCTTTATTCTCATCCAAATCATTTATATAAATTACAACCAACAGTGGACGCATCGCCAATCCTTGCGGCACACTGCTGGTCACAAGCCTCCAGTCTGAACAATAACTCTCTACCGCCACCTTCTGTTTTTAACCATCAAGCCAATTTTGTATCCAATTGGCTAGCTTTCCCTGGATCCCATGTGATCTAACCTTACTAACCAGTCTACCAAGCAGAACCTTGTTGAAGGCCTTGCTAAAGTCCATATGGACAACGTTTAAGGCTCTGCCTTCATCTATCTACTTGGTCACCTCTTCAAAAAACTCAGTCAAATTTGCGAGACATGATCTCCCATGCACAAAGCCATGCTGACTATCCCTAATCAGTCCTTACCTTTCAAAATGCATGTAGATCCCATTTCTCAGAATCCCCTCCAACAATATACCTTCCACTGATGTCTGGTTCACCGGTCTATAGTTCCCTGGCTTTTCCTTACAGCTTTATTTGCTGAGATTCTACTCCATAAGCATGTACACAGTATGTCTATTTCACTGAAGTCTAAACAACGCTACATGTTCAATGAAATGTTATGTATTTGGGCATATGAGGAGACGGGTTACAAAAGCTAACCATGTACTTTCTCAGAAGTTTAAAACTGGGTACCTTCTGCAATAGTAAATGTTCTTTTCTTCTACAGTCACCTCATGTGTGAAGAAAAACTAAAGTTGTGACATGTATTCCATGGCTGGAGTGTAATTTCTCAAACTCTCAGTATTTTATAGTATTAAAAGTAGTGGGAGCTGATTGTATAATAAATTCCATTTAAAAAATGGGACCTAAAATTCTGAATGTACAAAACTATTGCTTTTGCATTCCATTTGACCTAATAACCCATCCACTATTTCATAGGACAATCCAAATAATGTTTCATAACAGTGACTACACACAATGCACCAATCCAAGGTCCAGTCTTCAAGATAAACTCTCAGTACAAATTCACAAGTGAGTTCAAGCCAGATTTCAATCCTTAAAATGTATAGATTTCATTAGGGAAACTAAAGGATCATGGATATTCCAAGCCATACATGAAAGTAGATAAGATTATTATACCCAGAAGGCGTTTTAAGAACATATGTCAATTTTCCTTTATGGAATGTACTGATTGTGTGGTATTGATTGCATCTTAAACAAAGTTGTTACAAAATCCAACCGTTAACAATTCACATTGAAAGGACCAATCAATATTTAAATGACTCTCTTCATTGATTTAAAATTAACTTTCAATTAAGAGATCCATATGACTTTTAAATGCAACACTTATCCATTCTAGTGAAAAGGTACAATTATTGATACTCTTAAGCAGCAGTGGCTGCTTTCACATTGATTCGGCCATTTATGCTGTGATTCGTTAGCGTCATCAGCTTTAAAAACACGTACCAGAGCTTCACAACGTCTTGCACTTCTGTCAGACACAAGGACGGGTTTTGCCGTATCAGCACACTAACATGTTTTCCGTTAAATTGCAAGAGCTTGGAAAATAACAACAGGTAGGTGAAATGGAGCTGTAGCTATTTGAAAACGCATCTCTATCTGTGTGGCACTGCTAAATACCTTTGGTATTTAAAACTATGAAACAAGTAATGCTGCTCGGTTTCACCTCACTGAAGTGATCCTTTATTTTGACTAATTGGACTATTGATAGCTTTTGTTTCTGTAGATGAACAATGCTCAAAGTCTTTAACAGCTACATTGATCTATCTAGAGTTCAACTACGTTTTTTGGCTGCAATCAGGTTCTGTAAGATATCTGAGTGTATCATTTAATATAATCCATAATGCTGCTGACACAGTTTTGTCAGTGCCTTAACATGAAATCCAGTGTTTTGAGGCAGGGAACAGTACTTAGACCTTATTAAATAGAATACTGCAATTAAGGTTATTAGCACTATTTACATGCAGCTTTGTTAATTTGCAAACAATTTGAACTAATGTTAGCTTCTAATTAAGCCACGCTCCTGAGCAGAACTGAGTGGTTAATTAGAGGAACTGAATAAGAAATATGCCCTTTAGCTTGCCAATTTCACAGCACTTTGTAACTCTCTTCACCTCGTGTTGAATCCAAGTAACAAAAGCATTTGTATGCAGAGGGGTTTAACAATGAGAGTGGTCTATTGAGTCCTTATCCAGCAGGTGTAGCCCGTACATGTAGGTATTATTTTCATTTGGCATGACTCATCCAGCGATTGAGCAGAAAAGTGCCACAGAATGAGGGAAGGATGAAACAAAAGTGGCCTGATTTGGATTTGTGATTGAATATAACTGAGAGAAAAGGAGTTATGGCTCTCTTGAAATAATCAGATTTATGGGGCTTTTCAGACTACATGGAACAAGAATACTTTTGTTAAAAGTGGTGATGGATGCTGTTCAACTTTTAAAAACTTATAATGAAGTAAATAGAAACCAAAATTTCTCTTGCCCTGTTTTCATATCTAAGTGGTGAAAGGAGCTCGTGTTGGAGTTCAGAAAAATTTGTGAGAAAATGCAAAAAAAAATTCAAAACCATTTTAAAAGGCCAAGGTTTTCAATTCAAAACAAATTACTTTCAATCAACCTGTTTGGACATGTTATAACACATCTTTGCGGCAGATGGGACCTGAAACCAGCACCTTTTGACTCAGAGGTAGAGACACTACCACTGTACTACAAGAACCTCAGCCTTTCAATTAAAGATGGTACAAAGAAAGACACTTTTACAAATAGGTCATTAACAACCAAATTCACTACATTCTACAACAATCACTTGGCTCCTGTCCTTATCACAACCTTGGTCCAAGCAAGAGCTGAATGCCAAATGAGTGATGAGAGTTAGCCCCTTCCACATTAGCACAGTGTTGGACCAAGTGAGATACCAAGCACTCTGTACAAAATTACAGTCAATTAGGATAAACTGGAAACTGTTCAGTGACTGGAGTTGTACCTGATTGGAACCTTCTTAACCCAACCATTTTCAGATGTTATTATGACCTTTACCTTCATCTGAAGATAAAGAGGGAGGCTCTTCTTTAATAACCCCACACTGTTCGCTTCTATTCACAATTCCTTGCATCATTAAGTGGCCATGCCAAAGGATACCAGGTACTAGACAACATCCAGACACAGGCTAACAAGAGGTAGGCAACATTCATGCCATATAAGTGCTAGATAATGACTATCTACCACAAGAAAAAGACCTAACATCCCATGACTGCAGCACTGTTGAGATTCCAAACATAGATAGTCATACAGTTGTAGAACACAGAAACAGGACCTGCGGCCCAATTCATCCATGACGACCAGATATCCTAATCTAATGTAGTCCCAATTATCAGCTTCTGGCCTATATCCCTCTAAACCCTTTCCCTTCATGTACCCATCCAGATGCCTTTAAATGTTATAATTGTTTCAGCCTCCACCACTTTCTCTGGCAGTTCGTTCTATACGCACACCATCCTCTGCATGAAGAAGTTGCCCCTTAGGTCCCTGTTAAATCTTTCTCCTCTCACCTTAAATCTGTGCCCTCTAGTTTTGGACTCTCCTACCCTGTGAAAAAGATCTCGGCTATTCACCCTACTCATCTCCCCTAATGATTTTAAGGTCACCCCTCAGCCTCTGCGTTCCAGGGAAAATAGCCCCAGGCTATTCAGATTCTCCCTATAGCTCAAACCCTTCAATCCCAGCAACATCCTAGTAAATATTTTCTGCACCCTTTCAAGTTTAACATCTGTCCTAAACCAGGGAGACCAGAATTGAATGCAATATTCCAAAAGTATGGCGAAGATCACCACTGATCAGAAACCTAGCAGCATCAGAGATATCAAGAGTCTTATGACTGGCTACAACACAGGTCAAAGGCTGGACATGTCCTAACACCTCACTGTCTCTTAACCATCATAAAAGGTTCAAGTGTATTTTGAAATCTCACTTACCCAGATGGATCGAGTGCCAATGGTACTAAAGAAACTTAAAATCTTTCAGGAAAAAATTAATGTGTAAAATCCATATCTTCACTATGAGTTCTTTTAACACCTAAATAGGTTAGGCCTTTATTCATTAGCGTTTAGAAGATTGAGGATGATCTTATTCAAACATATAAGATTCTGAGAGGGCTTGACACAGTAGATGTTGAGAAGATGTTTCCATTGGTGGGGGACATCTCAAACCAGGAAACATAATAAGGGGAGCGCAGTGGAGGCCGGGACGTTGAATGTCTTCAAGGCAGAGATTGATAAATTCTTGATCTCGCAAGGAATCAAGGGCTACAGGGAGAGTGCGGGTAAGTGGAGTTGAAATGCCCATCAGCCATGATTAAACGGCAGAGTGGACTTGATGGGCCGAATGGCCTTACTTCCACTCCTATGTCTTATGGTCTTATGGTCTTATGGGACACATTTAAAACTGAGTTGCAAACCAAGTTCTTCTCCCAAACGTTTGTGCATCCCAGCACCTAAGAAAGCACATGCAGTGAGCCTTAATGAATACTGCCCAGTGGCTCTGACCTCAATAATCATGAAGTACTTCGAAAGGCTGGTCATGGCCCACATCAACTCTCATCTCCTAGCCTGCCTTGACCACCGGTGATCTGCCTGCTGACTAACAGGTCCGCAGTGGACACAATTTCCCTAGCCCTACACCCATCCCTGGAACATTGGGACAACAAGGACACCTATGTCAGGCTCCTGCTCACTGACTACAGCTCCGCCTTCAACACCATTATCCCCTCCACGCTGAACTCAAAATGGCATGACCTTGGTCTTGGCTCCACCCTCTGCAACCTGATCCTCAGCTTTCTGACCCACAGGCCATGATCAGGGAGGATAGGTAACTGCACCTCCTCCACAATAACACCCAACGCTGGAGCCCCCCCCCCCCCAAGGATGTGTCCTCAGCCCCTACTGTACTACCTGTACACCCATGAATTTGTTGCAAAATTCCGAATGAACGCCATCTACAAGTTTGCTGACAACACCACTGTGGTAGGAGGGATATTGAATGATGATTCAGAATACAAAAAGGAGCTAGAGGGCGTGGTGACGTGGTGCAAAGAAAACAATCTGTCTCTTAATGTTGGCAAAATTAAAGAACTGATTATTGACTTTAGCAAGAAAGGAGGAGAACACACCCCCATCCACATCAATGGAGCTGATGTTGAAAGGGTGGAAAGCATCAAGTTCCTAGGAGCGACGATAACCGACAACCTGTCCTAAACTTCCCATGTAGATGTGATGGTCAAGAAGGCACAATGATGCCTCTTCTTCCTCAGGCAATTCAGGAAATTTGGCACATTCATAAGGGCCCTCACCAACATTTATGCACGACTGAAAGCATACTGTCCAGGTGCATATTTGCCTTGTACGACAATAGCTCTGCCCAGGACTGTAAGAAACTACAGAAGGTTGTGTGCACATCCCAGACCATCACAGAAGCCAAACTTCCATCCATGGACTCTATTTACATGGCTCTTTAAGTCAGCCAATATCATCAAAGACCCCGCTGCACCCTGGTAATGCTCCCCAACAACCTCTTTCAGGCAGAAGGTACGGAAGCTTGAACACATGTGCAGGAAGGTTCAGAAACAGTGTCTTCACAGTCATTATTAGACTGATGAATGGACTCTCTCACTTCAAATAATGCTGATCTTACTAATGTTGATCTTGCCTAGTGCACACCCTGTGCAACATAACCTGTATGCCTCTGTCTAAATTTTTTTTCACCAATGATCTGTATGTCTTTGCTTACTATGATCTGCCTTTACTACTCATAAATAAAGATCTTCACTGTACTCAGGTACACATGACATTAATGAATCAAATCAAATCAAGTCTGGAATTCTATACCCCAAGGCGTTGTGGAGATAGATCACTGGAAGGATTTAAAGAGGATTTTTGAAACATCACGGGGTGAGGATCACGATGAGCTGGCATGAAAGAGGAGTTAAGGCCTGAGGCCAATCAATCATGATCTTGCTGAATGGCAGGGTAGGCTTGAGGGGCTGAATGGCCTACTTATGCCGCTATTTCTTATGTTCTTCAAAGTGCACATTGCCATAGTTTGTACCATGTAGCATTGCATTGGAGCAATTGACCAAATTTACTCCATCTCAAGAAAAATCTATCAAGAAGGATAAGAGTGGCAAGGTTATAAAAACCCCAAGTTCTCCCCGAAACTGCGTACTACACTGATTTGGACAATGTAATTTCATTAATACCAGTTGGAAATTCTTGTCTATCCCAATCATAGATGAACTTCATCACAAGGACTGGAAGCCACATTTACATTTTCTCATGACAACAAGGATGGGCAATAAGGATGCTCTTTTCAGAGACAGCTAAATCATGGACATAAATTTTAAAAGCATTTAATTCAGTCTGCCACTTGGTCCCAAGCCTATGTCACCAGTATATTTTGTTTTGGACTGAAGAATCTCAATATTGTTTAAAATGTGCACATGCATGATGGTGGGGAACCTCAATGTGCGTTCACTAACATTGCAGTTGTGTGTCAATACAAATGGAGTCATGGAGTAAAGATGAAGTTCTAAGGTGAGAGGGGAAAGATTTACAAGGGGCCTAAAGGACGACATTTTTGCACAGAGATGGTTCAGATGGAATGAACTGCCAGAAGAAGTTACAATTACAACATTTAAAAGATATTTGGGCAGCTAAATGATAGGAAAGGTTTAGAGGGATATGAGCCAAATGCAAGCAAATGGGATGACCTTCGTTTAGGAAATCTGGTCAGCATGGATTCGTTGGGCCGAAGGGTCTGTTTCCATGCTGTATGATTCTAAGTCTCCATCCACTTTGATTGCAAGTTTATTCAGACCTTTACACGCAACATAAACTAAGAATAGTGCATGGCTATTTTGGTTGTTAGGAAATTTAGCCTTGAGACAATTGCTCACTGTTTTATAGTGAAGGAGGAAATTGGTATGAATATTTAATTCCATGTTTTAAAATCAGTGCAGATAAAAGAATGTACATTTTGGTTTTTTTACAGTCACTGTTCAAAATGAAAATGCACTCTTTCTGCAATAAATATTATCAAAAATTACTGTCCCAAACTGTTCAGATACAGGCACATTACAACTGCAGCCAACAGTTCTTGTCATGTCATACACATATGTGATCAGGTATATAGGGTACTGAATTAACAGTGATTCAAAGAATAGAGTAAAGAACTATATACATCTGAATATCACTGTCATCTTGTCTATAGTGACTATTTCCTGCTCACTTTTATAATGCAAATACAAAGGTCTCTCTATCCTTGCACAAGCAAGAGTTGATGCCACATAGTCTTCAGCTTGCTGCTTTTCTTAATGTCATGGCCTAGTGCTGTCCATTCAACTGAAGTTAAACTGCCTCAGGCTGACTTATTTAGTACCTATGGGTCACCTGTGACACAATCCCTGAGAGTAAAATGTAAGTAAACTAATTATATAAAGAATCAGGGCTTTTTAAATACATATAATCTGCTCCTTTTCACCTCACCCATCGGCATACCTACTTAGTACTGTAAATATTTAAAGTCCTCATTATGGTTGATGAGCATCACCATCACATTAATGCAAGGCAAATTCTTTATGAGCTAATGAATGTGGGATATATTGCTGTTATTTTAAGTGCTATACAATTAAGAAGCTTCATCATAAATGTAGGCACACAAGAGTAAACCACCACACCTTAGAATAGTTTGTAATTTATTATTTTTCCCATCTTATCAAATTCTGTAATTGTATTACTATCAAAACACAAAATAGCTCCTGAAGTTATTGTACTGGCTAGCATCATGACCAAGATCAAAAGGTACTGATGTGTGAATTTGATGCCTTAGCCACCCCCTGAAATGTCTAATCACATAATACAAGCGTGACATAATTCAGCATATATTATGACAGTAGCAATTACAGAAAAGTGCATGACACCATTATTTCCAACTGGAAATTAGATGATTATGCTAATTAAGTGACAGATAGCAGGTGGCACAAAGCGGCTGTTACATGCCTGTCTGATCCACAGAGAGGCTCACAGTCAAAATCTGCATGGCCTGCTTTGGCAATGAATGGCTCAAATGCTGTTTAGTCCCTCAGTGAGTGTTTGGCATTTGCTTTGATTTAGCACTTCCTTATCACATCAAAGAGGTGTAAAAGGTGATTTTACAGGCTGGTGTGAAAAATCCACTGGCACCTTACCAATTTCAACTGCTGCGATTTGCATGGGTATTAGCATATTACCAGTGTTACATTATAGCACACTAATCATCTTGTACAGATGAATCATTTCTCGGGGATGAACTGCTCATTTCACCAAGCTGGTGTGCCATGAAACCCAGTCAATAAAGAGAAGAAGAAATTGCAACTCAAGCAGCATCATAGGAGCAGGAAAACTTGACGTTTCGGGCCGAAACCCTTCATCAGAAATGAAGGGTTGTGGAGGGTTGCTTTTCAGACTGGAGACCTGTGACCGGAGGTG